>CM058042.1:22086969-22182571 GCA_030169165.1 Centaurea solstitialis
CCGGCCACGGCCACCGCCTCCGCCTCCGGCCCCCGCCACCGCCTCCGCCTCCGGCCCCCGCCACCCGCCTCCGGCCACTGGCCACCGCCTCCGCCTCCGGCCACCGCCCTCCGCCTCCGGCCACCGCCACCGCCTTCGGCCACCACCACCACTACCTCCGGCTGCTGCCACCGGCCAACACCACCAACGGTCGCCACCACCGCTACCGGCAACCACCACCACCGACCAAAAATGAAAAAAACATAAAAGGGTATTTTGGTCATTTACCAAAATTTCATTCCAATTCCAAAGCCACATTCTTTGAACCAAACAAACACATTCCAATTCATTTAGCAGATTCCATTCCAATTCTGCCAACCAAACACGTGGTCAAACCTAACAACATTCCATTCCAATTCCTTTAAAGTCAAATTCTGTTGACAGATTCCATTCCATCAAAAAATATTCTGCGAACCAAACGCCACCTAAGGGGTCTTTTACCAAATTCCTACTGGGTAAGCGCTTATCAACAAGAGAACCAAATTTAACTACCTTATAGCGTAACATTTCTGGCCTTGAAAACGAATTGTTGATAAACATTTTAAACCTAACAAGCATTTATTAGCTAAAAATCATTTCCCACACTTACTATGGTAAGAGTCATCGTCTATATGAATTATCTCCTACCGGGTAAGCTTCTTGGTCTTTACTATGCTTAATCAATAATGTAAATAATATTGGTAAGTGCTTACCCCGATAAGCGTCTAGTAAATGACCCTTACAAATAATGACTTACACCCTATAAATGTTTAATGCATAAACATTCGATAAACATCCACTAAATTAAGAACCTTGCCCAAGTGGTTTAGACTTATTTATAAAGTTGGTCGATTTTATTTATCATAGAAAACCTCTTTAGGTTTGTCTTTATTTCAATTTCTTCTCTTATTCTAATAGTCGTATACTCGTATGCTATCTTTATCTTTGTTAAGGGCATTTCTGTTTATTTAACGTCTTTTTCTACTTTTTGTTACCTTTTTATTTTAATCAATTTTCTGTCTTTTTCACCTTAACAATCAAGAACAAATTCCTCTTTACCTTGACAATCAAGAACATATCCTCGATCAAAAGCCCAGAAGACCATATCTTAAAGACCAAAATCATGCGTTTTATTCAACGATGCTTTTTTGTCAAATAACGATCTAAAAGAGCCAAGAAGAGCATACACTCAATAAAAATGACAGCTTTTAGGGTGTGTTATGTACTTAGCAACATCATAAGACAAAACAAAACAAAACCCTTTTATCCAACAATTGGTGCGACATGACAAAAAGGGACCAACGGACCGTTTATCATGTCAATTACCTTACCAAATGTACAAGACCTAGAAATCTTACCTGGCAGGTGAAGGTGACGACTCTTACCTGGTTAGCACTTACCAGACAAATTACTATGCACGATGTTGTTTCGATTGACCAGAATCTAGCCCCTAAGTTAAATAATGATGTAGACTCTCACCGTTAAACACTTACAGGGTAAGCATGTGGATAGACGGCCCGTAAGTAAGATAAAATACATTTTTTTTCCGCAAGAATTAAAAAGAAGAGACCAGATTGGGGAAAAGGTAACTAGTAAACCACCATGTCATATAAAAACCCTAAGGTAGCGTTTGGTTCGCGGAATGGAATTCGGTGGAATTGGAATTCGTCATGGAATTTGACTTTGAAGGAATTGGAATTGGAATTTGATGGAATTTGACCACACATTTCGGTCGTGTTTGGTTGGAGGGAATTGGAATTGAAATAAAAATGTAAAAAGTAAGGTGAGCAAAAACCAAAATTAAACCGAATCGAGAAAAAAAGAAACAAAAACCGCAACCGAAACAAAAAAACGAATCCAACATCGAAAACGGTTTGGTTTCGGTTTTGGTTTCCATCTCGATTGAAAAAACCGAACCAAGTTGAAAACCGAAATCGGTTCGATGTCGGTTTTTGTTGCCATCTCGACCGGAAAAAACCGAACCGGACCAAAAACCAAAATCGGTTCTATTTCGGTTTTGGTTTCCATCTCGGCAGAGAGAAACCGAGCCGAGCCGAAAACCGAAATCGGTTCGATGTCGGTTTTTGTTTCCATCTCGACCGGGAAAAACCGAACCGGGCCAAAAACCAAAATCGGTTCTATTTCGGTTTTGGTTTCCATCTCGGCGGAGAGAAACCGAGCCGAGCCGAAAACCGAAATCGGTTCGATTCCATTTTTGGTTTGCATCTTGACCGGGAAAAGTCGAGCCGAGCCGAAAACCGAAATCGGTTCAATTTCATTTTTGGCTTGCATCTCGAACGAGAAAAGCCGAGCCGAGCCGAAAACCGAAATCGGTTCGATTTCATTTTTGGTTTGCATCTCGAATGGGAAAATCCGAGCCGAGTCGAGCCGAAAACCGTAATCGGTTCGATGTCGGTTTTGGTTTCCATCTTAGCCGCGAAAAAACCGATCCGAATCGAACCGAACCGAACCGGAAACGGTTCGATTTCGGTTTTGATTTCCATCTCGACCGGAAAATTCGAACCGTACATACTTGCTTTTCCCAAATACCTAACCGCTTTATATATATGTATATAATTTGATTATTTAATTATATATAATTTAATTATTTAATAAATAAGTAAACCGAGACCGAACCGAACCGATAAAAGATTTGGAATGAGAGAACGATGGATGGAGATGGGAAAGCCATAAATGAAGAAAATGAGAGAGAGGATGGATGATTCCAATGAATTCCATAGGATTTGGCTTGGAATGGCAAATTCCTTGATTCAAGGAATTTGAAGGAATTCGAAGGATTCCTTAGCTTTCATTCCGCGAACCAAACATCAACATGGAATTTGGTCAATGGAATTCGTGATTCCAATTCCTTCGAATTCCATTCAATTCCGCGAACCAAACGGCCCCTAAAGATACAACGTTTCTTTCAACGGCCTCTACCCTTCTTGTCCAGTCTTATTCATGTACCAAACGCATCCTTAGTTGACATCAATCGCAACCAAAGTCATCTCGAATTTTCATACGAAGGATAACACAAGCAAAAATATATTCCACTAACTCAGATTCTAATGTTAATTTAACATACAACACTCAATTTACAAACTAACCTTCAATGGGTTCAAAAAATTTAAGAGTCAGTCATCAAATAAACACCTGCGAATAGTTATTGCGATTGCAGTAGACTTGTGAGGGTGGAAAACAACTGCACAAATACCGAAACATAGAGTGACCAAAGCAACAGCAAGGATGAGAGGGTGAGACGTAAATAATCTATTGGCGTTGTAAGTAAACATGTGATTTGACCGTTGTTTCTCTGATTGTTCCTTGCAGGGCGTCACGCTCATGATGCAATCAGCCTGCAACAGTGGAACATTTTCACTCTTCTGTCCCATATCCTGCACATTTTTGAAAAATCCACCAACTCAGTTTCTGCCTTCTAATAATGCCGCTTTTACCCTCAGGGGTAAAGGCAAGGTCTGTGTACATTCTGCCTCCAACCACCACCTTCTCAAGAAGGTGGGTCAGGGGAGGGTAAGGTGGCAGACTTACAGAACCTTAAAGAGTAGAGCAAATATTTCCATAAAAATTTGAAAAGTGTTCATCTAGACACTCTGATATGTAGTCCATAAAAATTCATGTATGTAGTCCAAAATGTTGACACGAAGGTGAATGCACATACATATTCAAGAAAGGTTTTCAAGAAATCTCTTCAGCCATAACTTCAAGTTTTTTTGGCTAACATGAAATGAAATGAAACAAAGATCCAAACTTTTTTGAACTTAGGTTTCACTAAAAGAAAACATTTTAGATTATTTCATTTTTAAAGAATAAAAGATTCGGGTATCTTCATGAAAACAAATGATTTCCATACCTGATTAACGGTTGGACTGGAAGGTAGCACCTGATATCTACAACTGTCATCATTCTCTTGTGGCGAAAAATCTCCTGGATGCAACCCCAGGTTTAGTTTTTTCTCTAGTCGTTGACGAAGGACTTCTGTAGCATGATTCACAGTCCCCTGAAGCAGCGTCTGATCAGCTTCAACGATGCCACCACTTTTGATAATTCTTGTCTTCAGAGAGTGTAATATTCTCTTCAAAACTGTGGTGGACTCATATTCAATAAGAAAGTTAAGTACACATGTGAATCTTTGCAGCTGCAATGACATCATAGCATATTCCACTTCTTCCACAACCGGGTGCTTCAGTAACCACGCCATGTCTAAGAGCAATTCAGAGAACTCGTTCTGTCTAAAAACAGCAACCTCGCAAGAAATTGTTGTTTCCGTAGACTCTGAATCTCTTGAATAATATTTCATCTGCATGATTTTGATCTCCGCACATACTTCTTCGTCCGCAATCAGAATTGGAATGAAATTGGAGAGACCAGATTCATTCTCGACCTTCACAATAGATGAAGCTAATTTAACGGGCTGAATTGAGTGCCAGGCAATAATAAACTATAGAATGTAATTTAAGACTCAAATAATTCACCAGATCAAGATACAAAAAAAATTAAATGCACAAGGAATTAAGAACATATAAACTATCTGCTTCAACCACAATCCTTGTGATACATCCTCTTAATGAGCATTGACCAAAGTGAAGCCGTTGTTTTCAATAAAAATATGTATGCCTCTGTAAAAGATTTCCCTTGATGATCTCATTTATGAGAAGACGTTAACACCATTTGTGGTCCACAAAATTCGTTTAATTTGTCATTACTGGAGGATATTTGTACCATGAATGCTGACGCAAGGGGCTAACGTACTTGCATCATGCCTTTTAGGGCGATCTTGCATACTGTGGATGAGGTGGTTAGTGCAATCTATCTAGCCATGGTGCCCTCACCCCTATGTGGCTTAGGGGTCTCCTTGTCATCGGATATTAATGGGTTGAGACTTGGATCCATCCATCAGATAAGAACTTCACCTTTATTATCTGTCAATAATCCTTTAGTTGTAGCATGCATGAGGCATTCCCACTCTTGATGCCCATATGAGGTCTGTCAAAAGTCAGACATAGACCATGGCTACAATATGCTGGTATTCTTCTCATGGCAACAATTTAACCATTTAACACCTATCTATTTATAATCATGCAACTAAGGATTCCAAGAACATGTATCAGGAAACAAATAGCAAGGTCAAGTCCAATTTCATATGTATATAGATCAACAAGTAACAAGACCTTTCAATATATTTGCATGTACAAGTAGCAAAATAACAATATGAACCAAACCTCAATAAACCCAGGGCCGAAAACATCCAATTCAGTACCAGGAACGCTAATATTCAGTAACTGATGATCGAAGTTTGTCGTAGAGGCCTCATCTTTGTTGCACGATGGTGAAACATTCACATCATTTGTCATATATTTGCCAGAAAATGACACTAAAAACCTGAAGTTATTACACAGTTATATATAATCAGCATTCATACTAATTAATATTTATGTATGTACAATTGAAGCATGTAAACAATGCCATGCCAATGTTGTGCTTATGAG
The DNA here is from genome assembly GCA_030169165.1 of Centaurea solstitialis. NCBI lineage: Eukaryota > Viridiplantae > Streptophyta > Magnoliopsida > Asterales > Asteraceae > Centaurea > Centaurea solstitialis. Next base: position 22,092,495 of record CM058042.1, read on the forward strand.
AGACAAAAGAAAATCAGTACAGAACTAGTTTTATGCCATCAGCAAACATGTTTTATAAAATTTTGTTACATACATCAACATCCAATGGTACTCAACCATCATGCATTAGCATTTATTTACTTGATCTGTTTCCACATGGACCTGGACTGAAGACAAGATTTAGTTTCCAACAAACTGAATCCCTAGATCACACCCAGAGATGGTGGTTAAAAGAAGCTTCAACTGATAGATTAACTAGCTTCCAAATTATATAAAAAAACATAATCTGGTCGTCCTACTTTTCAGATTTCAACAATCAAGTTAATGTAGATTATTTGAATGATTTAGGGGATGCCTTCACCTCCTCTTCTCCTCCATTCCAAACCATGCCAATCCCCTTTTCAATATTAACAACAAAATTACGAAATCCCCACTAAACATAATAAATCCCTTTCTTCTTGTTACCCTTTCTTCACTAGTCTTTCATCATCGTCTTTTTCTTCTTCGTCATCATCAAGAAAATCACACAGATACAATTCCATATCTTATAATTTGAATAGCGAAATTGGCAACAGTAACAGAAGTTCTTTGAAGCAGAGTGACAATGGGGAGAAAACAGGGTTATCCTCTTTGCAGCTGGACACTGAGCAATATGATGGACATAAGTGTTAAGATGCCGTTGTTGTGGCCAACAGTCATGGAGCTTTGTCGTACAACGACAAAATAAATTTATCCGTCAGAAATGACAAAATGACTTGTAACCTTTGCAGTAAGAGTTGTACATTGCTTAGGATTTCATCTCTGGGAAAAGACGTGGGCCATCATAATAGGACAAAAGACCTTTAGAATCACCCTCCTTAATGTCTTGATAGTAATTCCGCATGTTAGCATGCGGTTTATCATTCCTACTGAGCCATAATACTAAAAAGCTAATTGACTCGTATTTGTTCCACTGGCTCCACATATTGCCACATGGTCACCAGAAACCTGCAGACCAGATATAACAATCCAGGTTGCCCAAGCCATGCAGACATCTCAGAATGTAAGCATTTCATAAATGGCAAATTGCATGAGATTGCACTCTATCTTTACCGTGATAAGTAAGGTGCTAAAGCTAAGAACCATTAACTTTAAGCAACATTCATTGGTTTCTTTAAATTTAAAAATCCTTATTTGTAGATTCAGAACCAACACATTTCAGGCATTAAAGGTTAAGGAGGAGCAGAAAGATAAGTCGGGCTAAAATTTAGAATTCACGTAGCAGGCTAGCAGCATCATGTTCAGATAACTGGCCGCACTTTCTTCTGTGTTAGGGTTAACTTTATGCTGTATGGAAGATAATGTAGAACCTTCAATATCCGATTTATAAAATCTGATTCATTAAGTTAGAATACAGGCTGTACAGAGTAATGTAATTGGGTTAGCAAATCACATCAATAATAATTCTTTAGAAAGATTTACAATCCTTAGATTCAATGCTTTCCATGCCTCAGTTTCCAGATTCAATCAAACAAGCCAATTAAGAACTTGATTGTTGTACTATTCAATTTCAATAAGGTTGTGGAATATGCAGTCTTCAGATGTCATTAATTTATTGGAATGCTTATCAGGATTGTGCTTAAACCAAGAAAGTTAAAGGGAAAACAAACGCTGATGTACCTAAGTCTGGGCTGAAGCAAATTACTTCCACATGCCAAAAATTCTATGGGTTTGCCTGCTTCAAAGCATGTAGGCTGCACACAATGAAGCTTCGGGGATCTTTCTCCTGCCTTAATTTTTATCACGGACCTTCCACCTGCATCCACAGTTTAGTTCACATAAGTACACAATTTCATAGTCCTATATAACGGGAAGAGAATCTGTCTCACAGAATAGTGTTCCTCAAAAGTCAAAACAGAAAAGATAAATTATTTAGAGCTACGAAGCTTCGTTCAGTGGTGAATCAATTATATATTTAAGATCATTTGTTTGCAATTATTCAGCACATAAGAAATATCCTCTTAGAAGCTACTCACAGAAATATGATCCAATCATGAGGAGTTGTGCCATATGTGTGACCCAATTCGTATAGTATACAAGCATCCTTTTCTATCCAATAAGCACAAAAAAATATATGGCTACTCCAAAGTCATATAAGAAACAACAAAGAGATGGAGAAACATACTCACTCACACCCACGCCCACACCCACACAAGTATGCACATACTCACACGCACTAGGTACTTCAAATGACAACTTAGCTTGTTCTTTTGCAACGCAAATTTTCTTGATTCTTATAGAGAAATACAGAAAGTCATGCTCCATGTTTTCCCCCACTTTTCCCCCACTATTGTCCTTTTTGATAAATCCTAAATTTCATCAGTATCATAGCTAAAGCCCGAGTTTTTCAAGCTTTCGGAAATATCAATAACCTAGCCTTCAAATGCCTTACTAAGCCATAACTTATCAGTCTTCTCCACTTTTTCACAACCCCCTTTTCCCTGATAACAAGAAAAGCAAAAAAATGAACAATAAAGGGAAAAAAACAATGAAGATAGATAAGATAGTTCATGTGCACAACACTCATCGCCCATCCGTAAGAATATTGTGAAGAAGTTGAAAGCAATGAACAAATGCTTGAAATTTTGAAGGCATGTTATTGATCACTTCACTAAATTAAAAAAAGGGAAGTAAACCAAGATGAAATAAGAATCAACATGACTTGTTAAGACTAACAGAACAAGCATCTTTCTCAATGATAAGACTAATAGATCTCATATTAGACAGAGATATATAGTAATAAAATAACAACAGATGAAAGCATGAACAAGAATCTAAAATAAAATAGCACTTGCAATGTAAACAGAAGCCATTGAGGTCAACCAACCTTTCATGACACTGAAGATACTGCCATTTAGGTTAACAAAAAATGTGCCTCGTCCAGAAAGCAAGCTTCCTGGTGAAGCAAGGAGCTCATGTATACATGCAACCGGATCTTCACTTAACTGTTCAAGAGTTTACCTTAAGTTAGATGATGTAGATGAAGCTTAAAAGACATGAGTATATACATAAAAGCCAGATAACGAACAAATGTATGTAGATAAATCTTAAGATAAAAAGATGAGATCCTAATTTAATTAGAATAGATCTCCATCTCAAGTTCCGTCTTATGCCTTCTATTTAATTGGTAACGTGTTTATTTCTGTCTATATTGGCATTGTACATACTTCCATTACTCCCTAGATAAAAGAAAACCCTAGCTCTCACTAAGGACACTGTGATGTGACAGCAGCTGAGTTGCCTTGCACCACTATTAGCAAATAGTCTATTCCGGTTAGATGGAGGTGGTACAACACCACACCAGGCCTCCAGACATGAGATACTTGGTGGATGTATTCAACGAGAATGTGATGCTTCACATCTTGTAATGTCTCAGCAGTCTGTACTTAAATAAGAATGTTGGCCTATGATAGGAGGATTCAGCAAGAGTGTTAGATGTATTTGTATCCATCCAGATGAATCTTGGACTTAAATCCTAACATTTATCCACTGACTTCAGCAAGAGTGTTAGATGTATTTGTATCCATCTGTCTATTCCCTTTTGCCCATCTATTTTATCCTGATCTTACACCTACATAGATTTTGCTTTACTACCAACAAAGTAAGTGTTTATTAATCACCAAAATTAGAATTGCTCAGTGGCTTTTGCACAACAAAATACAATCACAATTTATCCTTAACATTTATAGCATATTAAAAACATTAAATTTGATAATTCAATCAAGAATTAAGGAAAAAGGCATCACCTTCACCCACTTAAATCTTGGCATTGCAATGAAAAGGGTTAAGATTGTGCATCCAGGACGAATATATCCTTCCAACTCCACGGGCATGCTGGCCAACCACTGAAATATCTGTAAAAGCATATACTTATGTCATTCACCTGGTAAATACAAGTATTTGCACTCCTTCAAATGCTGGAAAACAGTAATCATTAGAGTACCTGATGTCGGAGTCTACGAGGAAACTCTGCTGGATTCCAATCGTAAAGCTTAAATGAGATCCGACCAGTTGGGCACTACAATAAAATATGTATATTGGTATATATCAATACACACAGTGTGCTTATGGAAAGATTCAGATGAATATAATATATGAAAGCAAACCTAACATTTATAAAGAACCTACCAGAGAAGAGAAAGCACTCTTATCGTCACAATAGGATGGTGAAGGAATGCCTTTTTCTCTCTCTTCATCCGTTTGAGTTTCACCAGATGCAGCTAAAGATGGAAAGTTATCGCTGTGAATATTTTGGGCTTGAGTGGAGCTCGGTATGGTATTATGCGCTTCAGCTGCTAAACACAATTTCTCTCCTGCTGCTTCACTACTCATGCTTTTAGCACCTACACCATAAAGTTACTTCAGGGATTGAAAACAAAAATCCATACAGAATCACACAAGTAAAAATGAGCCATGATCAACATTGAGGGGAACCCTAATACCGGATATAACACCAGAAAGGTAAAAAAATAAATCCCGCTCATGTGACTTAACTCTGTAACGATATTTATTATGCGAAATATCATGAACTTTGCATCAGAATAAGAATAGATATTAACTTCCTTCATCATTTGATCATCAAAAATACAATTTCATCCTTTTTACGCTTAAATCCTTTGATTTTTCCTGGTGTCTTTCTCCCTAAGAGTTTGTTTAGTTTCTGGAAGGTGAGATGGAATACCATTACTTGCACCTTTTCCAGCTTCATCATAACCATCATCATATTCTGCTGATTGAAGTCCAGATGCCTTGGAGTCTGAGGGTTTTCTTCGACGCCGATTATTATGACGTTCTAACTTTCTTCTGCAACTACGTTTACCTTCATCAAAATCTGACAGGACATGAAACCTACAACATGGTGAGTTTGTCAGCATTTTTATTTTAAAGAAATGCATGTCAGTTAGGATTTGTCAACCACCAAGTAGAATTTTCATTTACATATTCAGTTCCAAGAAACCAAAAGTTCAGAGAATCTATAACCAAACAAAACATTATCATAAAATATGGTAAAGCAAAACTGTTATGATGTAACAGAAGACTACCCATAAATACATGAACATGCTTGATAAGAAACACATACAAAAACTCTCATAGTCAGTCCTTGTTTCTTTTGCAGAGTGAGAAAGAAATGTTCAAAATAAGGACAAGAATAAAGAAAAGAAAAGAACAATTGAGCGTTGAATCACTCAAATAACAATCGATAGATCACAATATATTTGCTGCCTGACTTAAATGCCACTCTCATATCACTCAAATAGCAATTGAGCTTCAAATCATAGTTACACCTAACATGATATCCATGTGGATCATAGTCCATCAAGGCATGAGTTTTGAGTTTGTAAAGGATACCTAGCTGCAATTGTGTGATTTTATAAGTTCACATTTATTGCTCAGTGCCCAAGTTGTGCTATATTTGATCATCTCTTGCTATTGTGATACAGCTGTGATATACTAGTACTCTAATATGCTCACAATATTCTGACTGGATATGTGGGGTTTTGGCATGTGCTAAGTCCAACTTATTGTACCATAAGCTGTCTCCAGCTTCTCTAGTTCCAGTTTCTGCTTTCAGTTTTATCAAAAGTAAAGGGAGTTGTCACATACTCATTCTAAGTCTGGAAAATTAAAGAGGATTTGTTTCTTGAAGTATGAGGGAAAACTTTTCATACTCTCCTCAGCTCTAGAAGGTCCTGTCATTTTACTGAAGGTCACTGAGTTTTCTGTATCTATCTAGCGTATTCGATTTGCCTGGCTTTGGTTATTCTGCATCTAAGCCTATTGAATATATTTGCTCTTTTTGCTGTTCGGTCTACAATCATGCATGAACCTGGTAATACTTAGTGTCTCCATTGCAAGGAGTAGGGAAGTAGAAAATAATTGTCTAATTATCCTCCAAGTTCTTGTATTCCAGTCTGGCCTTTGCAAACCTTAGTTGGCTCTTCTAATACAATTGCTACTACTTCTGGAATTGCAATCCGACCCATAGAAGATGGCACCTCTCTGGCATTTCCATTCTGTTCAATGAAATCACTCTACTTTAACATGGACAGGTAAGTCATGTATCTACTTTACTACATGTGTCCCATCTTGGACCATGGTGTCCTCATCTTCTCGTCACATTACATGGAATAATGATATCAACAAATATAAGACCTTGCTTACAAGCATCTATGAAATTAATCATATATTTCTGTTCTATTTGCAGTGTCGCTCAAACCGAGCATCTCTCAAGATTTACCTTTATCATGTATTTCACATGTTTTCACTTCCTAGAAAACCCAATTGTTGCAAGATATATTACTATACAATTGAATCTTTCAGAAACCTTTTGATTTAATTGGCATTTGGAAATACAACCATGAATTAAAAGGTACATGCAATGGAGCTGCATATTTGACCGTTCCAAGTTTTCAGGACGTTCACCCTCTCTCCAGAACTTGAAGAAACTTCAATGGGAAATAAATCTACAACGAAACGATCTTCCAACTTCTAACCAATGACAACTATAGCAATCTTCATCATAATCAAGAATCCCCACACATATCTAACAAATAAAAATTCTTAATCACAAACTAGGCTAGAGGAAATACCTTCATCCATCACTAACTATCCACTTTATTACCAGCTGAGTATAAAGGAAAACAGTTTCGATACAAACTCAATTGATATATTCTCCAATATTCCAATATAAAACAATAAGCTTCATGAGTTCATGTTCATCCATACATAAACAACCAAGCAATGAACAAATGACAATAAGAATTGCTTGAAAATTTTCAATACAACTTACTTGCCACACTGCTGGCAGTATCTCTTATTCTGGCCATCAAGCACAACGGTAGTAGCCGTAGCACACCGGAGGCAAACCCTATGCCTCTTATGATATCCTTTAAGCTCACTGATATCCACCTCACACCCCGGAACCTGGCACCGAGAACTCGCCACCGTCCTCGCGGTAACCGTCCTCGACCGCTTCTTCCCGGGCGCAGACTCCTCCTCCTCCGCCAACATCTGCGCGTCTAGCTCCGGGCACGCGCAGGGGATCCGACCCGCCAGAAAATTGGAGCAGGCCATCCTCGGATCCCGCTTCCTAACCCTATCATTATTATTAGAACTGGAATCAACGAGTAAAGAAGAAGAATCAGAAGGCACCACCGGTGGTTCTAGTTGTAAATGTGAATAATTGTCAACGAGATGGAGTTCCTCCTGAGATGTTGGAATAGGAATAGGAATAATAGGATCGGTTTCTTCTTCAATTGGTAAGGACAGGTGATGATCGTCAATGTTGAAATCGAGTAACTGGTTCCAGTCCCAAATGGAAGTGGACGAGTCTTCGATGAAGTCCATGTTGAAATTCGCCGGTGGTGGCGGTGGTGGTGGTGGTGGCGGAGACGGTGGTGGAGGATTACGCATTTGTGTGAGAATTGAATTGTAATAATTGAGGGCTAGGGTTAGTGGTGGTGGTGGTGGTTGGTGGCGGTAGTTAGGGTTGTTGATTTTGATTAGCGGAGAAGGGAAATAATGATTAGGAAAACAAACAGGTTAATTAACACCTCTGAAAGAGTCAGCGATTTGGTGGTGGTGGGTGGTGGTGATGGTGGGTGATGGGTCACGTCGGGAGGGGGTACGATCTGGTGTTGGTGTCCTCACGCTAAGGTTTCACCAAACATTATCTCTACACCGTTAAAAAAGTCACCCCCTTCTTTTGTGATTGATTGATGGATGAAAGAGGAATATTAAACTATTGGGTGAAACAAATGCATAGGATTATACCCGATAAAGAATTCTTTCTACTCCAAAAGTCGTTTTAAAATGTTTTTTTATTTATAAAAAGGCTAATTACATCCTTTGAGTTCTTAATCATAAATCTATAAAATGAATTGTTTCCTCATACATCAATGTTAAATCTTCTTTTTTTTTTTTTACATTTTTAATGTATCTTTTTTACATTCTCATCTCTATTAAAAAAGGTGCAAATAATAATCCTTTTTATTTAATGTAATAATAGAAAATGTTTTTTTGGTCATGATTACAAAATAGGTACATGATGATGTATAGGAAGGTTTTGTTTTCGCTTTCTCACCATAGTTTTCATTATAATCGAAACCCAATCCATCGATATAACTCATATTTATACGGGAATAAATAATACTAAAATGATAGAAAGAGAAAATTGTTTTTGAAAGAGGACCCATCTATCATTTTCTTCGTTGGCATTGTTGTCACCAGAATCATTTACAATTGCTTCAATTTCTTTCGTCGTGTTTTATTGGTCTCAAAAGGGTAAGCTGCAAGGTAACAAAAATTGTAAAAGAAGGGTTAAATACAATCGACACAAGTTTTTCATTTTTTAATTCTATTTGATTTTATAACTCATATGCAGAATTCACAAGATTGTTTCGGAAATAGAAAAGTAATAACTTATTCTAAACAATATAAAGTTTCACACAACTTTCACTATTTGCACTAGTGAGTAATAGAGAAAAGAGAAAGAGAGGGTCCTAGGTAAAGAAATAGAGAAGAAGTGTGTATTTGAATAATACACCTCAACATCCATTTATACTCATTGCATTAAATGCAAGTCAGATCACATTTTGCACGTGTTATGTATTGGGTGGTTCATTTGTACTATTTACTATATTTTACAACCATGCGCATAAATCATTTGATAGTTGGCATAGCAAACGGTTGTTTTATGAGCTGATAAGTATGGAGGAAACAGTGGAGAAAAGTTTCGTTGTACTTTCTGTTAGAAAAGCATGGGAGTCCTTGTGTGCAAAATAAGATAAGACAAATTTAAAAGCATTAGGAGCAAACTCTAATCAATTAGTATAGGTCGCTGAACTTGGCATGTTAGCGATATTTGAGTCTTGATTCTTCATGTTGTCATGCAAAGATAGTCACACCATAATCATTAAATTCGTCTTTAGATCACGAGCAATTATGACTTTATCATCATCTACTTCTTCAACACCGCTGATGGTTCTGTGCGCATGACTTTTTTGTCTTCAGGGGGATAGCTGATTGATTAGCAAAAACGGTTACTAAACAGACCCAGTGAGGTCGCTAATGCTAGACAAAAATTATACGACGATAGGTGAACATTTAGAAGCATCACTGAACAAACTGAGTGATAATTCCTCAAGCTATAAATTTAGTTAAATACCTAACACTAAGTAGGTAAGGGTCATCATTATTTTATCATGTCTTATGAGAGTTGTCTCAACATGTTTCAATTCAAAACCAAATAGAATCTATAAGACAAAAATTTAGTTGCGGTTATTCAATGGTCTTCAACTAAAGAAAGATGGTTTATTTCATGGTCTTCAACTAAAGAAAGATGCTTTATATTTCAAATATGTATGGATTATCGGGTGATGAACAATGTGACACTGCAAATACTTCATTGATGGACTTTTTTGGTCAACTTGGCAAAATGAGATATTTGTCCAAGTTGGATTTGAGATCATGGTACTATCATGTATTTATTGTTGAACGTAACGAAGCCAAAATATGACATGTTGTTGCTCTTTCCAGCCTCTAGTCATATTGTTTGGCTTAATCCATACATATGCTACCCTTAGGGGCTGTTTACTAACAGCTTAATGGACTTAATGGGTGTTTCTGGCTTTTTCGCTCAGACATCAGCTCTATTTACTAAGGGCTTATTCACTCAGAAAGTGGTTGTTTCACACAGCAAGGGGAGGGTCTCTTGTCCCCATACAGATACCAACTTGACCAACATGCCCTTCTTGTTTTTGACAAGGGTTTTAAAAAAAATGATTTTGTTCTTTCACGCCATTCACTGCTGCCATCTTTCTTTTCTTTCACGCCATTCACCTCTTCGCAGGCAAACAGATCGTCGTCTTCGGCCAATAGCTTGTCGACGCCGGCCAACAGATCGTCATCACCGGCCAAGTTGCTCGTCGCCGACCCGATTTCGTCACAGGTTAGCTCATCTTCTTTTAATGTTGATTTGGTCGCCGGCATCTATTGCTACCTGAGATTTTTATTTGTTTTGTTTCATAACTCAGAAATGGAAGAAGAAGGTAGAAGTAGAGTGTTTTTGGTTCAAAAATTCAGAACTAAAAAATGAAGAAAGAAGTAGGTATTTTTTTTATGCCTACCCCCTTTTTTGGTGATGATGATGGTGACAGCTGCTTTTGCTTTTTGATTTCCGTCATTTATTTTTTATTTGATTAATCTGAATTGGCTTCCAAGGTATTTGGTTTTCCCTTAGAAAAGATTTTAGTTTTCTTGTATAAATTCATTATCAGAGATGTTAATTTATTTGGGTTTGAGATGTGAATATATTGCTATTATTTTATTTTGATTGGATTAATGTATAAAATTTCTGTCAAACATATTTTAAATTGTGTTGAAGCGTATCTATGTGATTAAGGGATGCACACCATGATATTTTGTGTTATTTTATGTTTAGGGGTATATTGGTCATGACAGTTAATTCAGACAAAAAGGTAAACAACATCATATTTATATATAGACAGACAAATTTATCCAAATAGACAAATTTATCTATACAGACAGACAAACAAGATTCGGTAAACAGCCCCTTAGTACTCCAGTGAATAAACTATTTAATTCATTTATAGATAATAGAAAAACTATCATAATTTACTTTTGTAACACTCCTAAAATATGAGAGAATTTAAAGTAAACAATAAAGTAGATTACATGCTTAAATACAAAAATCACTCGTCAAGGGAAATGCAGTAAAGTTTACATCATAGGTAATGAATTGTAGCTAACATCCTATGAATCTATACCAAACCGAGGTTAAGATTACAATTGGGTGTTGATATCTCCAAAACTAACTAGCACTGTCCCCGTCCGTAGGCCGGGTATTTGACATGTTTTAATCTAGATTCAGTTATTTGATATTCTTATTGTAACCTTATGTGTGTAAATGAAATATAGTTTTTGGTAAATTTTAGATTCAATTATCTAACACAATTATTTGAGTAGTCTGTTTTTATCTAACATAGTTATTTGAGGGGTCAATCCGAAGACATCTTTGAATTCATAAATATCTAAAAACACAATATAGACAACATAGTAAAGGGGTGTTTAGGAAGTGTCTATTAGCTAATCTTTTTCTCCATAAAGTTAAAATGTTCTCCCTTTTGAAAAAACTCCTTATCATCTTTTCCAAGAAGAAGATAAGTCAATCCAAATACTTCAAAAATAACTTTAAATAGCTTTCACAAAGAGATAAGCACCTCCAAATAAGCACTCCCAAACATCCCCTAAGCAGGTCATAATGAAGTCATAAGAAACATTTTTAAATCAACATATCTAATTTAACATTAAACTTAACTTTATAATACACCACTTGAGATGCAATTCAACGGGGTATAAAAAAATCTGAAATATAAATATGATACAGTTGCTCGTGGAAAACGAAAATCCGATACTATTTTCAAATGTACTATGATCATAAATAGTTGATCAATAATCAATTAAAACTCTGTCAGCCTTGTGCGATCAAAGAAAAGCCGTCTCAAAGCAAGCTTCCCGAAGAGAAGGTTATATGACGATCCCAACTTTCTACATCACATCCAAATAAGTTGATCAAAATCAAAATATCAAAGCCCTATCTAATTTCAGGGCACCATTTTCTACCTTTAAAGCCAAGTAAAGCTCTTGCATAGAGATATTTGCAATGTGTATTAGCTAAGTTCAAAATTTCCAGATATGTTCAAATAAGTTATCATCAACTCATCAATGTAGAAATGGAAAATAAATAACAGAAACCTGCGTGGCTTGCTTCATTCACTTTGAATTAGCTCTATAAACAATAATTCCAAATAACTGAATAAGTGTCTAAGGGGACGTTTACCCGGTAAGTGCTTACCGGGTCAAGTTACCTTAAGGGACGAACATTAAAATGACAAGAATGTTACCCGGTAAGAGATAACATGAACCAAATACTCTCCATGTCATGAAATAAGTGTCATATTTGGCCACTGACAGTTAAGCAAACCCTTGCCAATTCTAACTGAGAAAATAAAGAAAAAGTAAAAACCAAACCCTGACTGGGAAACTCTCAACTTGTAAGATCTCCGGTGTGCTCCATAGCGTTTACTGGTTCAAGTCTCTTTATTGTCACTTGGGAGTTTTCTTGATTGTTAATTATAGTGCCCACGAGATTGGTCAAGGTGCAGGAAGGCATGGACATCTATATTACCAGAATAAAGAAGTAAAAAAATACATCTACATTTAGATAGTTAAATAGAAGTAATGAAGAGAAACTTTGAAACTTTAAATAGCATGTTTAGCAAATGCTTTTGGTAGATGGCAGAATTTTTTCATAAAAGAAAACCATGTGAAATAGGGAGGATTGCAAGACGTGATAACACCAAAATTATACATGTTTTGGTTGAACGTAATTGTATGACTTTACCCCATTTCTCACCCATTTCTGATCATTTCATGCACTAAATGAGCTTATTATTGTTTATGAAGGATTTGGAGGCCGTGGAACGGAAAAGTACGAAAAAAGGCGAGAAAACGTGAAAAATGCACAAAGTCAACACAAGAGGCACTTGGCGTTTGCGAGATTCCTAATCTGGCGCCGCCAGATTCGACTGAATTGAAGACCAGGGTTGACCTAAGTGTCTGGCGTCGCCAAACCTGTAGTCTGGCGATCGCCAGATGGCCCCTGGACGTTTTCTTTTAAATACCAACCTCCTCCTTCAGTTCAGAACACACGATATACACGTTTTGCATAATTTTGGTACGAGATACGAGGAGGAACGAGAGTGGGAGTACGAAAGGTGCCGATACCCTGCGGGAATCGATCTTCGATCATCCGTCGTTGTACTGTCGGTATCATGTCGATGTCTACTTTTGTTTATGTTTTCGTTTTCATTATGATTAGTGAGTAGTTTTTAGTAGTAGTGCTTGTCATGGTCGATGAACCTTTATGGATGATACTTTTGTGATTAATGTTTATTGGTTTGTTTTGATTAATTGAATGTTTGTTATGGTTCTTTTCTGATTGATAGTGTTTTGGCAATTTGAATTCATTTGGTTGGGTGTATTTGTGGACCAAAGCAGATAGACTCCGAAAGGATAATCAACCTACCTTAGCCTGACCTTGGACCAAGAGGTTGTGTTAAGGGGTTACTTGGACCAAGAGTGACCAGATAGTAGAAGAGCCATTGCAATATTAATTAGGATTGGTTTACCGATTCTAGATTGTGGACCAAACGATTTAGGATTGGGATTAGGAGGATCGTGTCCTAGTTATTGACCATAATCTTGCATGTTAGGGTGTCCGAGACTTAAATTCCTACAATAGTCAAAACAACCAAACTTTCGACCTATTCGTATCATCTATTTTGGGGATTTACTTTACCATGATAAGTACTGCTGTTTTTCCTTAATATAATCTTAAATCAGTCTTTTAATTGTTTTCTTAGTTTTTACTTAGTTAATTGTCTTTTTAAGTATTCAAACCTTTTTCATACAAAACCCCCTTTAGGTTAATTAAACTGATTTAGACTTTAGTCTACGATAACTTGACCGTTCCCAGTGTTAGATACGATACCTGGACTTTCCTACACTATATTACTCACGATCAGGTACGCTTGCCTGTATATGTGGTAAGACAGTGGCTAGGCATTAGAGGTTAAAATTTGTTACGCTTTTTATATACGTTAATTACCGCATCAAGTTTTTGGCGCCGCTGCCGGGGAACGGTAGTTGTTAGATTTTAGTCTTAATTAGTTTTGTTAATCGATCCTTGTGAGGGATTCTGTCCCTTGCAAGTTTTCTGCTTTTTAGTTTAGTTCGTTATTTTTCTTTTATTTTATTTCTTTGTTTCCCGCAAGTTGCCCGTAACAGTTTGTTGTGGTTTCAGTCACGACAGACTTGTTAGAGCCATTTGAGGAGCCGAAGAGAGAGTTTAGAAAAAGAAACAAAAAGAAATCAAAAGCAAGCGAAGTTCGCCCGAGAGCTTTGATTTTTGAGATGGGAGACGAGGCACCGATGTGGACCGCCAGGAGAGCCGCTCCAACTGTACCCACCAATCAGATCACGAAGCCGAACCTGAACAAAGAAATCCCGGGGAAGCTCCTACACATGATCAAGAACCTTACCTTCGACGGAAAAACGATAGCAATCCTATCGTTCACATGGAAAACTTCGTGGATATTTGTGATCTGTTCAAAACAGAGGGAGACCGGGATGATGCAATTCGTCTTCGGGTCTTTCCTCTAACGCTTACCGGAGAAGCTAGGGCTTGGTTGCGATCCTTAGAGCCAAGTTCAATCACTACTTGGGAAGGACTTCATTCAAAGTTCCTTTCCCGATTTTTCCACCATCCAAAATCGACAAATTGAGAGCTGAGATCCGATCTTTCCAACAACAAGACGGGGAAACTATATCCGAAGCATGGGAACGTTTCAAGCACCTCTTAAACTCGTGCCCGAGTCACGAGTTGAATAAGAGTGAACAGGTTCAAACTTTCTATAGTGGACTTGCTTATTCTTCACGAGCTACTTTGGATTCATCTGCAGGTGGTGTCTTTATGTACAAAACGGCCACAGAAGGATATAAGCTTCTAGAAGACATGCTCATACACAACATAGATTGGAGGACGGACAGGCGTTTGCAAATTCCAAGGATGGCCGGAAAGATATCAACCGACTTTGATCCATCCGATGAATTAGCCGCAATGAAAAACTAACAGGTAAAGTTTGAACGCAAAATCGAGGAACTAATTAAATCTGTTCATGCTTTGCAGGTTGGATGCGAGGAGTGCAGTGGGCCACATTTGACAAAAGATTGCCCGAATCGTCCAATGATGACACCCGAAGAGGTGAACTATCTTAACCGAGGCGAATACCAAGGGAGGTGGAACAACAATCGTAATTTCATCCCTAGACCTCCCGGTTTCTTTGCACCAAATCAACAGAACCAAAGACCGGATGGAGAGCCACGTGTCTCTATCGAAGATTGGATTATCCAATTCATGGATGCGCAAAAGAAGTTAAACGACGAGGTAAGTTCATACTTACGTAATCACCAAAGCACCATCCAGAATTTGGAATTGCAGGTTGGACGTGTTTCGCAAATGCTGAGTGAAAGAACGCAAGGAGAATTGCCAATGCAAACACAAGTCAACCCGAAGGTGGAGAATGTGAAGCCGATGCTCATGATGACCGGAGAGCCATCAAAAAAGAAGTAGACGGACATCTACACAAAGAAGTACGTGGAAACTGATAGCGAGAGTGAGCCCGATTATGCCACGGATTACGATTCGGAGGGGTTCACCGTGTCATTCGAACACCTAAGACTCAAGGTGTCCGAAGCTTCAAGTGATGATGAGGAGGAAGATGGAAAGCAAGGCGGATACGCGGAGTTCGTGATCCCGAAGAAAGAAGATAAAGGCAAGGAGAAAGAGAAGAAGAAAGCACCAGAGGATGATCTCATTTACATTGCACCTATCAAGCATGATCCAGGGAGTTATAACTTACCTATTTCTTGTCATAGATTTAAAGGTCTTGCTTTAGTAGATTCAGGTGCCGCTCTTAATATGATGCCTGTTGGTTATTGCAGGAAAATGGGAGTTAAAAAGATCATACCAACGGACTATCAATACCGAGGCGTGAACGGTTACATGACAAAGCCGTTAGGAATAGCGGAAGGAGTCCCGATTCGCATTGGCAACTTTGTTTATTATACGGACTTCGTTATAGCTAACCTTCCACAAAATACGGAGATCCCGATAATCCTCGGGAGATCTTTCTTGCACACCGCTCAAGTGAATACCGATATGCGAAACCAAGTCACGAGCGTAGGATATGGAGACAATCGGATTTACTTTGATCCTAACGGAGAGCCGGTCAAACACCTTGATGAACCGTACGAGGATCCTTCTGTGGCCTACAAAAAGAACACGAACCGCCCGTTACTCCCGCATGAGCATGGAAAGAAAACGGAGGACTATCCAAACCCGATGCATAAAAAGGATCAGAAACTCAATGAACCGGGATCCTCCAAGAAAGATCACAGAAAGAAGAAGGGCTCGTCAGCCCGACGTGCAAAGAAATGAGCTGAAAGTGGGGTCGAGCTCTAGACCCGTCCAAAAACGAAGCGCTTCTCGGGAGGCAACCCGAGCTTTTTCTTTTTCTTTCATTCTTATGATTTTTCGTGTGTGTTTTTATTAATGTTTTTGTTTGATATTGCTTAGGTAACCATACGGAGGAGATAAAAACCAAATTCGAGCGAATTCGGAGTGCATTGCAAATTTTCACAAGTTGGAAACAGTGGGCACTTCGCGATCGCCAGATTTCAAGTCTGGCGACGCGAAGTTGGTAAGGTTGGTACCAGGTAAGATTTGGCGAATCTCGCGACGCGAAGAGGACCGTTTGGCGACGCGAAATGTTTAAAAACTAGGGTATTTTTGAAAACCTCCTGTTTGGCGACGCGAAACCCTGGGTTTCGCGACGCCAAGTCGGGGCAGACGGGTTTTAAACCCTCTTTTCTCACTTTTTCACAAACACACAACCCTAATTTCTCTTAGGCGCCGCTAAACCCTCTCACGTTCTTACGAAATTCGACCTTATTGAGCTTCAATTTCATCATTCAACATAAACAAGGTACGTTTCCTAACTGCAATTTCGTAAGAATAGCTTGAATTGGTAAGTGGAGATCTTGTTTGGACCATCAATGGTGTACTTGTGCTAATATGGTTTTGACATTGTTCTTGATACACCATTGATTGTTTAGAGCTTATAGATTAATGCATGCCATATATTGTGATTGAAATCTTGTTCTAGCATGCTATTTGATTGTTTAATCTAGTGATTGTGGTTAAATGATAAGTGTGGGGATTTTGAGAACATCAAAATCCCCCATTCTTTCTTGTTAGCTAGATTGGTTTGTAATTGTGGTTGAACTAAAAGTTCAAGTGTGGGGATGTTCCACATCCCCTTTTGTTTCGCTCGAAATGTACGTGTTTTTAATCGAAAATCAAGCTTTATTTTATAAAACCGCAAGCGTACGGTATCGTATCGTAGCATACGGGTCGAACACGGGGAGAAAACGGACAAATCACGGTGTTGCATTTCCAATTTGCAAGTTATGTGAAATTCAAGTTCGGGAATTGGTTTCTAGCTACAAGAGGAAAACCTACTTAACTATTCTACGACATATACATCTTGCTACGCGAAAAAGGAACAACGAACACATTTGAACAAGTAACGAACATGTGAAAACAAAGAAACAAACACATATGAACAAACACGAGACACGAACAACACGAGTAAGGAAATATGGATATCGTATCCCGATCGCTAAGTGGATTCCGTAGAAAACGTCTATTCCTCTTCCGAGATAGCTAGACCATTTCCCTAGAAATATGATTACTTCCGTATCATTTCCTATGAAAACGTCGTCCGGAAATGCTCCAATTTACAACCTACATCTATTTCCATAATGTGGTCATAAGCTCTCGATCAATTCATCGAACGTGTTAACGAACTTCCGTCCGATCAACCGTTGTTAAAAGTTATCGTAAATCATCGATATCGAAAGATTGCTAACTTCCGTTAAACAAATCACATCTCCATCGATGATTCACTTTTGTTATGAAAAACATAAATTGATCGAGACTTATCGATCGTGATTCGATATCGATTTCCTACACACGCACAATTATTTGACCTAGATCTATATTAAACACATAAAATCCTAATCAAATGAGATCTAAATCCTAAATCTACAATTGAAATCAACATGCATCAAGATACAAATGAATCATTCAACTAACCTAATCTACTTGCTTAAAACATATCAAGGAGAACTAATCAACTTCATCACCATTAACAACACACCACAACTACATGCAATCAATTAACCAAATCATAAACTACCTAATTAAGGAAATCTATTCAAATTGAAGACATGAATTAAAGCAACTAAACTACAATTGCAGAAATTAAGCAATAGAATCATCAAATTCATAGATCTAAACATTCAATTCAACAATTACACTAATCAAATGCTTAAAGGAAATAGGGAAGGAGATACTAATAGCTCAAGGATGTACTAAGTTCATCAAGGAAGATCAAGCCACCATTGATGAAGGATTTGAAGCTCTCATCCAAGGCTTAGTAGAGCTCCTCCCAAAAGTGAAACCCTAGCTTCTTAGATCCAAAATCCCACCAAAATTCTTTCAAAAAGTTGTTATCAAAAGTGGAACTAAAAACTGTCAACTAAAACAGTCAAAAACACCATTTATACTCCAGAAAAAGTCAAAAACGGCCAAAACAAGGAAAACACACGGGGGTGGTTTGCGACCCTAGCGATCGCTAGCAAGAATGGCTAGCGATCGCTAGCTAGCTGTTCTTCACTCCTTTTGTTCCATCTTTGCTCCTAACTCCGGTTCACCGCTTCCTTCATCCGTCTTCACTCCATCGCCTTTAGGCTCCGCATCCTCGTTTACCAAATCATCCCGAACCGCCTCTCGATCCTCCTTCGCTCCATCGCGCACATCGTCACCATCTAAACCAATTTCCTATACAAATAAGCTCAAACACCCGGTTAATGCACCAATACTACACATTCGCACTTTAAAATGGAAAAATGCAAAATAGATGGAAAATATGCATGAACTAAATAACTAAAAGGAAAAAGAAACTAACTAATGCATGAAAAATGGTGAAAAATATATGCAAAACAAAATACCCACAAGCGAACCTTCCTTGTCCCCAAGGAAGTCCCGCTAGGATCGACTCAAAAGGAAAACTAATCACACACAATAAAAAAAACGACACTCTCCACAAAGTTATACCAAATAGAACTAATCCTCAATAAATATGCTCAAATAAGTCGGCTTTCCGTATCAAATTACAATAGATTACAACAAGCTAAAATCGTTATTCGAAAGGATTCTCAAGTACCAAAGTGCTCAAACCTTTGCAAACCGAATTAACAAAACATAAACATATATCTCCAAAGATTTCGCTAAACCTCATAGCCACTAGGGGAAGGGCGGTGATCAAACTCGGACGGATGCTCACGTTATCGCTCTAAACACTCATGTGTATAAGGGTTAGTGTATACTCTCGAAAACCTTCCCAATCAAGTGTACTTTTGACGCGTTTGACATGATTCTCAAATCTAAAAATTCTAATAAATCGCATAAAAATGAGGACTTTTTAGGTTGGCTACGGGTTAGGGTGATTCGGGAATGATAAAAGGCTTTATAAAGTGGTTTATGGGTTAATTATTCGAAATTTTTTTTTTCCGGTTTACACACTTAAGTCAATTCCTAAAGCAAATGGATCAAACTTATTAAAATGCAAACTAAACTACACTAATCTATCTTTTATTCCATATGTTTTTTTTTCTTTCTTTTCTTTTTCTTTTGCACTTTTTTTTTCTTTTCTTTTTTTTTCTTTTCTTGCTTTTTCTATTTTGCTCTTTTTTTTTTCTTTTCATATATATATTCTTTTCTTTTTTTTCTTTTTTTTTTCACAACCCACAAGCTATGCTTGTTTTAGGGGTTCCTATCTATCTAAAACAACTAATGTCCAATCCAAGTTGCTTTCCGGAATTCAACTAAGTGTGCATTTCATGGTTTAAAGGGTGTGAAAGGAAAAAGGTTAAAACTTTTTGGCTCAAAGGGGGTAACAAAGGGAAAGATTGAATTTTTTTCTAAGGATAAGAAAGTGAAGGCCTCTATGCAATCTATAGAATCTTAAATCGAGAACTATGTCAAATGCCTAAAGTTACAACTCAATGGGAAGTACACACAAGAAGCGAAAGTGGGGATTGATTGTGAATGTGTCAATCCAAGGCTCAAATCCTCACTAGGTTAGTCCATCCGAGCGTCACAAATTGATGTAGGGGGCTACGAAAATAAAGCTAGTCCTAGGATCAATATGAAATGTAAAGCTAATCGGTAAGCGCGAGTGACAAACTAAGGCACAAGAGAAATTCCTAACTAAAACGACCCTCGCAAGTAGTAATGAATTGTAATGTCATACAAGAAGGCCTCTTATTCAATTATGTCTAAGACGATAAGCACATATTTGTCAAACAAAGTGGAGAAGTATCAAAAAGAAGCTAGAAAATAAAAATAAGGAAAGAAAAATGGAAAATAGAATACAAGCACACACACAAAATAAAAGAAAAATAAGACCTAAAACCTAAGACACCACCCACAAGCAAAACCGAGCATATTCCTCGATGCTCATGAGTATATGAATGCAATGAATGAACCTAAACCTATATGCAAAGAGAAAAGAAAAAGTGCGAAGATTAAGCCCCACCGGAACCACCGGCTTCGTCGTGACCGGGGTCACGATAACCATGGTACCCGTGAAATCCATAATGATCGTAAAAACCATGCAAAGATTGTTGCATGCTTCGGATTAGGGCATTAGTGTCGTTGAGTGCATTAGTGTTCTCGGCGATGGCTTGGGTGTTGTTATCCACCCGAGTGCTAAGATCGTTAAACCGAGCTACAAAATCGAAGTCCTCGGGAAAGTTAGGAAATTGATTTTGTGGTGGAGCTTGGTGTTGTGCGGGAGGAGGAGGAGGTACAACACCGTCGTCGGGAGGATAAGACCAATTGGTGTTGGCGACATTGGTGCATTCGGGGTTGGGTAAATAAGAATGGTGCTGAAAAGTGTTCCCAAATTGCCAAGAATAACGATTACCCGCGGTACGGACCATGTGCATATTTTGAAGAGCGGCAATACAAAGGGAATCTAACCCATGAGCTTTTTCTTGGGTATCATCAACTTCAAGATTGTGTTGACAATGGTCTATAAGGTAAGTGATAAGACCACCGCACACGATGATACCCCCGGCTTGTTGCCGCTCAAATTTGTGTGCAATAAAAGCTCCGACATCTAAAGTAAGAGTACCCGGGTGAATCATGGCATAAAGAAATTTAAGCTCAGCACTCAAGACGGTGCCGGCATCATGTCGGCCAAGAATGGTTGATGTCAAAATACGATGAGTGATACGAAGAAGTGGGTGAAGGACATGTGTAGCCTTAGCGCCTTGCGCGGAATAATGGACAAGCCTACCGGAGATAGTGCCCCAAAAATCGGATTGATTGAAATCAATATCCGGATCATCGGCCGGTACGAGGGCATCACGGTGAGGCACGCACCCAAAGATGCGTGAAATGTCCGCAAAAGTCAAAGTGTAATCACGGCTATTATGTCGGAAGGAGATGAAACGCCGAGGCACATGAATTCGAAAACTTGAAAGAAATTCAAGTGTAGTGCGTCGGTATGTGAATGCGTGCACAGAGAAAAGTCCAAGACACCCTATGTTGTTTAAAAGAGTGCGAACACCATCAGTGAGACCGAGGTATTGTAAGGCAAATGGATCAACAAACTTGGTGGCCTCGAGGCCCCGTTTCGACAATTTATCATAGTGATCACGTTGGGAAGCATCTTTAAAAGTGAAACCGGGATCAATAGATTGTGATGCGGCGGTACCGGAAGATTGACCCTTTTGGGCCTTTGCGTGTTTACCGCCGGTTGCCGTGGTTTTGAAACGTTTCATAGTGAGTGTGTGAAAAGTGCGTGAATGTGAGGTGCAAAGATACCGCTAGAACGAACACAAACCACAACCCACAAGCAATTCCAAACAAAACCAACGAGATTAACAAAGAGAGCAAAATTAACACTAAAAACTAACACCAAAACGAAGATTAATCTACAAAAAAGAAACAAAAATAGCTAATTAAACTAAGAGTATGGAAAGATTATACCAAACACTTTGAGAGATGTAAAAGTGGTGAAAGTTGTGTGCTTGATGATAATCCTTGTAAAACTCGTCCTCCAAAACTCAAAAGAACCCAAAATCCAAGTGATTGATGGTGAAAATTGAACCTTTGGTTGGGTTTGAAAAATTGGGGAAAAATGGTTGAAAGTGGGAGAAAGTGGTGAAAAGGGATGAAATTGGGGGTTTAGAGGGTTGAGAAGATGAACAATGGAGGTTTGGTGGTGAATAATGATGAAATCCGGCGAGTATGGTGGTGAAAAAGGCGGTGGTCGGCGGCTGGTATGGTGGCAGATGCGAGAGAGAAAAGGAAGAAAAAAAAGGTTAGGGTTTGAATGAAGAAGAAAAGAAGAAGAAAATGGTTTTATCACGTCGCTAGCGATCGCTAGCGGTGAGCCCTAGCGATCGCTAGGTGCGCTCACGGTCGAGAGAGCGATCGCGAAGAAAGTCAGAAACTTGGGTTTTCCGGCTAGCGATCGCTAGCCTGATGGCCTAGCGATCGCTAGCACCTGATTTTTTTTTTTTTAAGCATGAAAAGGAAAAAGAAAAAAAAAATGAAAAAGAGAAATAAATAAAGAATTGACGAAAAGGGGGAGAATGGCTCGTTTAGCGTCTCGAGCTTGACCGAGAATTGTAAAAGGGAGAGAAGAGAGAGTTGCTCGGTGGTGGAAAGTCAAAGGATTGACTTTAAGACCCACCACTTTGCGGAGGTGCGGGAATCGGAATAGAAACGGGACTCGGAATCGGGGTACCGGCTCGATAAAGCTTGAGTCTTTGACCGTTTACCTTAAAAACTCGGGACTCGCACGACACCTCGACGGCTCCGTACGGGAAGACACGGACAACGGTGAACGGACCCGACCATCTAGTACGAAGTTTTCCGGGAAAAAGTTTGACACGTGAATTGTAAAGGAGAACAAGATCTCCTTCCCGGAACTCTCGACGAACGATACGATTATCATGCCACTTTTTGGTTTTTTCTTTGAAAATACGGGAACTCTCGTAGGAATCTAATCTTAACTCATCTAGCTCACTTAATTGCAAAAGACGACGCTCCGCCGCATCTTTATAATCAAAGTTCAAGGCCTTGACCGCCCAAAAAGCGCGGTGTTCGAGTTCGACCGGAAGGTGACACGCTTTGCCGTATACGAGTCGATAAGGAGAGGTTCCAATCGGAGTTTTGAATGCGGTTCTATACGCCCAAAGCGCATCATCAAGCTTGATTGACCAATCTTTCCTAGATGAAGCTACGGTTTTCTCGAGAATGGTTTTCAACTCACGATTGGATATTTCAACTTGTCCGCTCGTTTGAGGATGATAAGGAAGACCGACCCGGTGTTGAACACCGTACTTTTTCAATAAAGACTCAAACTTTGACTCGATGAAATGACTTCCACCATCGCTAATGATTATCCTAGGTACACCGAAACGCGGAAAGATGTTACGTTTAAGAAACTTGGAAACAACCCGAGAATCGTTCGTAGGCGAGGCGATGGCCTCGACCCACTTGGATACATAATCAACGGCCACGAGGATATATCGATTTGAATAACTTGACGGAAACGGGCCCATGAAATCGATGCCCCACATGTCAAACAACTCAACCTCAAGGATATAATTGAGGGGCATCTCGTGACGATGCGAGATGTTACCGGTGCGTTGACACCGATCGCATTTCCGAACAAAGGTATCGGCGTCACGAAAGAGTGTTGGCCAATAGAAACCCGATTGAAGGACCTTAGCCACGGTCTTTCCCGAGCCCGCATGTCCACCGCAAGGTAGGGTATGACAATGGGCTAAGATAGAATCGGTTTCTTCAATCGGTACACAACGTCGAATAATTGCATCTGAACAAGAACGATATAAGTGGGGGTCATCCCAAAAATAAAATTTAACATCATGTAAAAACTTCTTTCTTTGGTGCGAATTAAAATCATGCGGGACAATACCACACACAAGATAGTTGACAAAGTCGGCATACCAAGGCGTAACATTAGACGAAACGGATAAGAGTTGGTCTCCGGGAAGTGAATCATCGATAGGAGGATTCGAAGAGGAAGAACCTAGCTCTAATCGCGAGAGATGATCGGCTACGGAGTTCTCGGAGCCGGGTTTATCCTTAATCTCGATATCAAACTCTTGTAAAAGCAAAATCCAATGAATCAACCTAGGTTTAGCATCTTTCTTGTTCATCAAATACCTAAGGGCGGCGTGGTCGGAATAAACAATAACCTTAGATCCTACGAGGTAAGTCCGGAACTTCTCAATGGCATAAACGACCGCTAAAAGTTCTTTTTCGGTAGTCGAGTAATTAAGTTGGGCCGGGTCTAAGGTCTTACTCGCGTAGTGGATTGCATGTACCCTACCATCTTTCCTTTGTCCTAGCACGGCACCTATTGCAAAATCGCTCGCATCACACATTAGTTCAAAAGGAAGGGTCCAATCCAGGGGTTGGATGATCGGGGCCGAAGTTAGCTCTTTTTTAAGTTTTTCAAAAGCCTCAAGACATAAATCGTTAAACGAAAAAGGCGTATCTTTTGCAAGTAACTCGGTTAAAGGTCGGGCAATTTTCGAAAAATCTTTGATAAATCGTCGGTAAAAAACCGGCGTGCCCAAGGAAGCTACACACCCCTTTGACATTCGTCGGGGGTGGTAGTCCTTCAATAACCGCGATTTTCGCTCTATCGACTTCAATGCCACGGTTCGATACAATATGCCCAAGAACAACACCCTCGGTAACCATGAAGTGACATTTCTCCCAATTAAGGACGAGATGCACTTCATGGCACCTTTTCAAAATCGAAGACAAGTTATCGAGACATTCGTCAAAATTCGATCCATGTACCGAGAAATCGTCCATAAAGACTTCCATGGACTTTTCGATAAAATTCGAGAAAATAGCCATCATGCACCTTTGAAAGGTAGCCGGCGCGTTACATAATCCAAACGGCATACGCCGATAGGCAAATGTGCCGTATGGACATGTAAACGTCGTTTTCTCTTGGTCATTCGGATGGACCGGAATTTGCAAAAATCCCGAATACCCGTCTAAATAGCAAAAATAAGAGTGTTTGGCAAGACGTTCAAGCATTTGATCGATAAAAGGTAAAGGAAAATGGTCTTTCCGGATGGCCAAATTAAGCTTTCTATAGTCGATGCACATTCGCCATCCGGTGACCGGCCTAGTTGAAATCAATTCGCCTCGATCATTCTTAATTACCGTCATACCCCCCTTTTTTGGAACAACTTGAACCGGGCTTACCCATGGACTATCGGAAATAGGATAGATAATGCCCGATTTAAGCAATTTTAAAACTTCCTTTTGAACTACTTCTTTCATGTTAGGGTTAAGGCGGCGTTGGTGCTCTATGGAAGAAGCATGTTCGTCATTAAGCAATATCCGATGAGTGCAAAAAGATGGGCTTATGCCCTTGATATCATCTATCGAATACGCTAGGACACTACGATAATTCCTAAGGACATGCAACAATTTATCGAGTTGAGACGATGATAAAGACGAGCTAACGATTACGGGATAAGTACTATCATCTCCTAGAAACGCATACTTTAAATTAGGTGGAAGGGGTTTAAGATCTACCTTCGGTGGAGCCGCGTCGTTTTCCTCCTTCGGAGCCGAGATCGGCTCGACCGCTATCTTCTTTGTGAACGGCTCGCTAGAATCGAATATCTCCTCGATGACTCGAGCATCCTCTTCATCCACTAAGATTTCCTCCGAAAACACGTTCTCCAATGCATCGGCTATTTGGATGTCGTCCATCGATGGTGGCAATCCCATTGACTTGCGCAATTCAAACTCAACTTTTTCTTTCCCCACGTTGAGAGACAACTTGCCATGTTTAACATCGATGATAGCTCCGGCGGTAGCAAGGAAAGGCCGACCAAGAATGATTGGGGTGTTTACATCCTCAATCATTTCCAAAACCACGAAATCACAAGGCACAATAAAGCTTCCAACTTGAAGCGGTAAATCTTCCAAGACTCCCACCGGGTACTTAATCGATCGGTCCGCAAGTTGAAGCGAGATGTTGGTTGCCTTCAAATCTCCCAAATGAACCCTCCTTGCAATTGCAAGAGGCATGAGACTAACACTAGCGCCCAAATCACATAATGCTCGATGAATTGACAACCCATTTATAGAACACGGAATCGAGAAACTCCCGGGGTCGCCTAACTTCTCGGGAACCACGGTAGTTATGAGCGCGCTACACTCCTCGGACAAAAGGATTCGGCTTCGACGTTTGGTTGAGATAAGATCTTTAAGGAACTTCGCATAAGTTGGAATTTCGGTAATTGCATCCATGAACGGGATGTTGATGTGCAATTGTTTCATCATTTCCAAAAACTTCCCGAGCTTAGCTTCCAACTTAGCCTTAGCCAAACGAGCCGGAAACGGGACATGTGTAGACTTTTTAACCGAACTCTCAACCGGTGGGACATCCGCTTGACCAACATTCCCCCCTTCATTTGCCTTAGCAACACCCCCATTATCACCATGCGAAACCACATTCCTTGTCTTCCTCTCAACTTCCTTAAGAACCTTTCCATCTCGTAACGTGATTGCGTTCATTTGAGCTCGCGGATCGGGCTCCGGTTGACCCGGTAATTGACCTTGAGGTCTCACCGAGTTGGCAATTTGTTGAGCCAATTGCGTAATTTGTGTTTCGAGCATCTTGTTGTGAGTTGACATCGCTTCGAGACGAGTAGTGACTTGCGTCAACGAGTTTTGAAAATAGTCGTTCTTTTGGTTTTGTTGCGCGATTTGAGTCTCGAGAAGGGTTTCTAGATAAGATCTTTGTGGAGGTGATTGAAGTGGTTGATTAGGAGGAGGTGGAGGTGGTGCACGGGGTTGGTATTGGGGTTGAGGTTGAGGAGGGTAGTATGGTTGTTGTTGCGGAAAAGGTGGTTGAGGTTGGAATTGAGGTTGAGGTTGAAGGACTTGTTGTTGAGGTTGAGGTTGGAATTGAGGTTGAGGGGGTGGTTGCTGCATTGGAGGAGGTTGGTTGTTCTTGTAAGATAACCGAGGGTGATCTCTCCAACCGGGGTTGTAGGTGGCCGAGAACGGATCATGAACACGATATTGCCCCCTCGGTTGAACTTGCAAAGCGTTTAATTCCTCCAAAGTCATCCCCGCGGTGGACGGACACATGGTCGAGTCATGACCTAAACCACCACAAACCACGCAAATGTTAGGAGCATCTTGTGGTTGTTGAGGCACCTTAGTGATTTGAGCTATCTTTTCCTCGAATGTCGCATTCAAATTCTCAATCTTGGCTACGAGTGTAGCCATAGCGTCCGATTCGGGTGTAGAAGGCATCCTCCCATGTAACGCTCTCTCACTTGGCCATTGGTAGTGATTTATGGCCAAATTTTCAATCAAGTCTTTGATCGCACCGGGCGTCTTAGTCATGATCGAACCACCGGCGGATGTGTCAATAGCAAAGCGCGTCTCCGGCCTCAAACCATTGTAGAAAAGTTGCACTAACCTCCAATCCTCGATTCCATGATGAGGACAATTACGTTGAAGGTTTTTGAACCGCTCCCATGCTTCATAAAGTTCTTCCATTGGACCTTGCGCGAAATTAGTGATCGCCTTGGTGAGATTCGCCGTCTTCCCCGGTGGGAAGTACCTTGTGATAAAAGCCTTGGCAAGAGCATCCCAAGTCGTGAAAAAGTTCGGCTCATGGCCTTCAAGCCACTCTTTCGCACCGTCCTTCAATGAAAAAGAAAAGAGCTTAAGCCGAATAGCCTCCTCGTCAAGCCCATTGATCCGCAAAGTACTACACTTTTCGATAAAGGAATTGAGGTGCTTCGACGGGTTCTCCATCGGTAAACCACTAAATCGATCCATCATCACAAAGTTGATCAAACTCGTCTTGATCTCGTAGTTATGTGCGGTTGAAGTTGGCATGGCAATGCTTGACGTGCTACTAAACCGAGGTTGCACAAAGTCTTTGAGAGTTCTTTCGTCCGCCATTCTCGATTTCTTTAACTTCCTCAAACGTTCCGCGTTTTGTCGACGACAAGTTGCTTCGATTTCGGGATCGAAAATCAATTTCTTCTTAGCTTGCGACCTCCTAGTCATAAACTCCTTGCTGAGAATCATCAACAAACGCATCAAGGAACGTATGGATAACATCTAATATAGCAAAGAAGGAGGAAGAAACGAGAAAAACGGACAAAAATTGCACATTTTGACCGTTCCCAGTGTTAGATACGATACCTGGACTTTCCTACACTATATTACTCACGATCAGATACGCTTGCCTGTATATGTGGTAAGACAGTGGCTAGGCATTAGAGGTTAAAATTTGTTACGCTTTTTATATACGTTAATTACCGCATCAAGTTTTTGGCGTCGCTGCCGGGGAACGGTAGTTGTTAGATTTTAGTCTTAATTAGTTTTGTTAATCGATCCTTGTGAGGGATTCTGTCCCTTGCAAGTTTTCTGCTTTTTAGTTTAGTTCGTTATTTTTCTTTTATTTTATTTCTTTGTTTCCCGCAAGTTGCCCGTAACAGTTTGTTGTGGTTTCAGTCACGGCAGACTTGTTAGAGCCATTTGAGGAGCCGAAGAGAGAGTTTAGAAAAAGAAACAAAAAGAAATCAAAAGCAAGCGAAGTTCGCCCGAGAGCTTTGATTTTTGAGATGGGAGACGAGGCACCGATGTGGACCGCCAGGAGAGCCGCTCCAACTGTACCCACCAATCAGATCACGAAGCCGAACCTGAACAAAGAAATCCCGGGGAAGCTCCTACACATGATCAAGAACCTTACCTTCGACGGGAAAAACGATAGCAATCCTATCGTTCACATGGAAAACTTCGTGGATATTTGTGATCTGTTCAAAACAGAGGGAGACCGGGATGATGCAATTCGTCTTCGGGTCTTTCCTCTAACGCTTACCGGAGAAGCTAGGGCTTGGTTGCGATCCTTAGAGCCAAGTTCAATCACTACTTGGGAGGACTTCATTCAAAGTTCCTTTCCCGATTTTTCCACCATCCAAAATCGACAAATTGAGAGCTGAGATCCGATCTTTCCAACAACAAGACGGGGAAACTATATCCGAATCATGGGAACGTTTCAAGCACCTCTTAAACTCGTGCCCGAGTCACGAGTTGAATAAGAGTGAACAGGTTCAAACTTTCTATAGTGGACTTGCTTATTCTTCACGAGCTACTTTGGATTCATCTGCAGGTGGTGTCTTTATGTACAAAACGGCCACAGAAGGATATAAGCTTCTAGAAGACATGCTCATACACAACATAGATTGGAGGACGGACAGGCGTTTGCAAATTCCAAGGATGGCCGGAAAGATATCAACCTACTTTGATCCATCCGATGAATTAGCCGCAATGAAAAACTAACAGGTAAAGTTTGAACGCAAAATCGAGGAACTAATTAAATCTGTTCATGCTTTGCAGGTTGGATGCGAGGAGTGCAGTGGGCCACATTTGACAAAAGATTGCCCGAATCGTCCAATGATGACACCCGAAGAGGTGAACTATCTTAACCGAGGCGAATACCAAGGGAGGTGGAACAACAATCGTAATTTCATCCCTAGACCTCCCGGTTTCTTTGCACCAAATCAACAGAACCAAAGACCGGATGGAGAGCCGCGTGTCTCTATCGAAGATCGGATTATCCAATTCATGGATGCGCAAAAGAAGTTAAACGACGAGGTAAGTTCATACTTACGTAATCACCAAAGCACCATCCAGAATTTGGAATTGCAGGTTGGACGTGTTTCGCAAATGCTGAGTGAAAGAACGCAAGGAGAATTGCCAATGCAAACACAAGTCAACCCGAAGGTGGAGAATGTGAAGCCGATGCTCATGATGACCGGAGAGCCATCAAAAAAGAAGTAGACGGACATCTACACAAAGAAGTACGTGGAAACTGATAGCGAGAGTGAGCCCGATTATGCCACGGATTACGATTCGGAGGGGTTCACCGTGTCATTCGAACACCTAAGACTCAAGGTGTCCGAAGCTTCAAGTGATGATGAGGAGGAAGATGGAAAGCAAGGCGGATACGCGGAGTTCGTGATCCCGAAGAAAGAAGATAAAGGCAAGGAGAAAGAGAAGAAGAAAGCACCAGAGGATGATCTCATTTACATTGCACCTATCAAGCATGATCCAGGGAGTTATAACTTACCTATTTCTTGTCATAGATTTAAAGGTCTTGCTTTAGTAGATTCAGGTGCCGCTCTTAATATGATGCCTGTTGGTTATTGCAGGAAAATGGGAGTTAAAAAGATCATACCAACGGACTATCAATACCGAGGCGTGAACGGTTACATGACAAAGCCGTTAGGAATAGCGGAAGGAGTCCCGATTCGCATTGGCAACTTTGTTTATTATACGGACTTCGTTATAGCTAACCTTCCACAAAATACGGAGATCCCGATAATCCTCGGGAGATCTTTCTTGCACACCGCTCAAGTGAATACCGATATGCGAAACCAAGTCACGAGCGTAGGATATGGAGACAATCGGATTTACTTTGATCCTAACGGAGAGCCGGTCAAACACCTTGATGAACCGTACGAGGATCCTTCTGTGGCCTACAAAAAGAACACGAACCGCCCGTTACTCCCGCATGAGCATGGAAAGAAAACGGAGGACTATCCAAACCCGATGCATAAAAAGGATCAGAAACTCAATGAACCGGGATCCTCCAAGAAAGATCACAGAAAGAAGAAGGGCTCGTCAGCCCGACGTGCAAAGAAATGAGCTGAAAGTGGGGTCGAGCTCTAGACCCGTCCAAAAACGAAGCGCTTCTCGGGAGGCAACCCGAGCTTTTTCTTTTTCTTTCATTCTTATGATTTTTCGTGTGTGTTTTTATTAATGTTTTTGTTTGATATTGCTTAGGTAACCATACGGAGGAGATAAAAACCAAATTCGAGCGAATTCGGAGTGCATTGCAAATTTTCACAAGTTGGAAACAGTGGGCACTTCGCGATCGCCAGATTTCAAGTCTGGCGACGCGAAGTTGGTAAGGTTGGTACCAGGTAAGATTTGGCGAATCTCGCGACGCGAAGAGGACCGTTTGGCGACGCGAAATGTTTAAAAACTAGGGTATTTTTGAAAACCTCCTGTTTGGCGACGCGAAACCCTGGGTTTCGCGACGCCAAGTCGGGGCAGACGGGTTTTTAAACCCTCTTTTCTCACTTTTTCACAAACACACAACCCTAATTTCTCTTAGGCGCCGCTAAACCCTCTCACGTTCTTACGAAATTCGACCTTATTGAGCTTCAATTTCATCATTCAACATAAACAAGGTACGTTTCCTAACTGCAATTTCGTAAGAATAGCTTGAATTGGTAAGTGGAGATCTTGTTTGGACCATCAATGGTGTACTTGTGCTAATATGGTTTTGACATTGTTCTTGATACACCATTGATTGTTTAGAGCTTATAGATTAATGCATGCCATATATTGTGATTGAAATCTTGTTCTAGCATGCTATTTGATTGTTTAATCTAGTGATTGTGGTTAAATGATAAGTGTGGGGATTTTGAGAACATCAAAATCCCCCATTCTTTCTTGTTAGCTAGATTGGTTTGTAATTGTGGTTGAACTAAAAGTTCAAGTGTGGGGATGTTCCACATCCCCTTTTGTTTCGCTCGAAATGTACGTGTTTTTAATCGAAAATCAAGCTTTATTTTATAAAACCGCAAGCGTACGGTATCGTATCGTAGCATACGGGTCGAACACGGGGAGAAAACGGACAAATCACGGTGTTGCATTTCCAATTTGCAAGTTATGTGAAATTCAAGTTCGGGAATTGGTTTCTAGCTACAAGAGGAAAACCTACTTAACTATTCTACGACATATACATCTTGCTACGCGAAAAAGGAACAACGAACACATTTGAACAAGTAACGAACATGTGAAAACAAAGAAACAAACACATATGAACAAACACGAGACACGAACAACACGAGTAAGGAAATATGGATATCGTATCCCGATCGCTAAGTGGATTCCGTAGAAAACGTCTATTCCTCTTCCGAGATAGCTAGACCATTTCCCTAGAAATATGATTACTTCCGTATCATTTCCTATGAAAACGTCGTCCGGAAATGCTCCAATTTACAACCTACATCTATTTCCATAATGTGGTCATAAGCTCTCGATCAATTCATCGAACGTGTTAACGAACTTCCGTCCGATCAACCGTTGTTAAAAGTTATCGTAAATCATCGATATCGAAAGATTGCTAACTTCCGTTAAACAAATCACATCTCCATCGATGATTCACTTTTGTTATGAAAAACATAAATTGATCGAGACTTATCGATCGTGATTCGATATCGATTTCCTACACACGCACAATTATTTGACCTAGATCTATATTAAACACATAAAATCCTAATCAAATGAGATCTAAATCCTAAATCTACAATTGAAATCAACATGCATCAAGATACAAATGAATCATTCAACTAACCTAATCTACTTGCTTAAAACTATCAAGGAGAACTAATCAACTTCATCACCATTAACAACACACCACAACTACATGCAATCAATTAACCAAATCATAAACTACCTAATTAAGGAAATCTATTCAAATTGAAGACATGAATTAAAGCAACTAAACTACAATTGCAGAAATTAAGCAATAGAATCATCAAATTCATAGATCTAAACATTCAATTCAACAATTACACTAATCAAATGCTTAAAGGAAATAGGGAAGGAGATACTAATAGCTCAAGGATGTACTAAGTTCATCAAGGAAGATCAAGCCACCATTGATGAAGGATTTGAAGCTCTCATCCAAGGCTTAGTAGAGCTCCTCCCAAAAGTGAAACCCTAGCTTCTTAGATCCAAAATCCCACCAAAATTCTTTCAAAAAGTTGTTATCAAAAGTGGAACTAAAAACTGTCAACTAAAACAGTCAAAAACACCATTTATACTCCAGAAAAAGTCAAAAACGGCCAAAACAAGGAAAACACACGGGGGTGGTTTGCGACCCTAGCGATCGCTAGCAAGAATGGCTAGCGATCGCTAGCTAGCTGTTCTTCACTCCTTTTGTTCCATCTTTGCTCCTAACTCCGGTTCACCGCTTCCTTCATCCGTCTTCACTCCATCGCCTTTAGGCTCCGCATCCTCGTTTACCAAATCATCCCGAACCGCCTCTCGATCCTCCTTCGCTCCATCGCGCACATCGTCACCATCTAAACCAATTTCCTATACAAATAAGCTCAAACACCCGGTTAATGCACCAATACTACACATTCGCACTTTAAAATGGAAAAATGCAAAATAGATGGAAAATATGCATGAACTAAATAACTAAAAGGAAAAAGAAACTAACTAATGCATGAAAAATGGTGAAAAATATATGCAAAACACCTTTGTTCTTTGACCTTTGATTTTGATTTTTCGTATATGATGCTTGAACTTGTTAGTCGGGGAAGTGTTTGTCTCGTTTGGTTTTGACGTGAATAAACCTTGTCTTGTACTTATTGGATTGAAATTCATCTAAGACAATGGTATTTTGGTTTTGTAGAGGCAAAGAACCCGATCGTCAACTTCCACCGCAACCAATTTTCATGCACCGGATGGAAGTCATGTGTTCACCTACTTCATGAATGACCCAACGTTGAACGCCCCAAAACGGGAGGAGTACCGGGATACCGTGAACCGACTTCTTGCCCGTCAAGTGCTTATTCCAAGGAGAGTTGATTGGGATCTTCTTCGATCGATGAGTGTCGAAAACAACATCAAAGCGATACTCGAAAAGCATGCCTACGACGAGGATAGCACCGAGTATTAAATTTGCCATGCATGGGAGCGAGTCTTCGACATCGCCGAGGCCCTTTATCGCGAGCTTATTGTGGAGTTCGTGGCCACATTCCGTTTTGAGGCCATCAAGGCCCTTGAGGAGTTTCATCAATCGTGCATGACGTTTCGACTTGGTGGCGTTTGGAGATCCCTATCTTTGATCGAGTTTGCCGTTGCTTTGGGGATATATACCCAAGAGGAGGTTGATGCTCCCGGATTCGCGGAGTACATGTGGGCAACCGCAAAGAGGCCGGATGGTTTTGATCCTCAATTGGCTTGGGCAATTCTTGGTGAAGGTGACTATGGTGCTAATCTCAAAGTTAAGGGTTTTCTTACTTCTTCGGATAGACTTCTACACCGCATGCTCATTCAAGCGGTGAACACTCGTTCTTCAAGTGAGGAGAAAGTTTCGGTTTATGATCTATGGCTTCTTGAACAACTCTCTACGGATGACAAATATCCGAATGCTCCGTATCTCATCGCCGTTCAACTCGCCAAGGCGAGTGGTTATCGAGAGGGTAGTCGCATAGTTGGTGGCCAGTACGTGACGCTTTTGGCCAAGCACTTCGGTATCCTTACCGCGGGTGCCATTGCCTCGATGACAAACCTTGGGGAGATGGGACTGATCGACATGGACCAACTCCGTGGCATGGGTGTAGCGAGGGTTGAGCATATGATCGGAAGGGATTACAATGCATGGATCCATAATCCTCAAGCTTATGGGACGGGAAGTCAACCAAGAGGTCAACCGAGAAGTCAAGCACCGAGGAGCACGCATGAGATTGGTGGAACGAGTGGGACGAGTACGGGAGAGCAACCGGCGGATTGGACAACATATTCGGGTTACCAAGACTTGAGTAACCGACTCTCGGAGATGTCACTTTCTTATGGCCGGCATCATCAGCATGTGGAGTACAACACCGTGGAGGCTCTTCACCAAGCCAACTGGCAAAGTGGAGTGATGAACCAGATGGCCTCCCACTTCGGTATTCAACCGAATACCGCTTATGCTCCATCACCTTTTTGGCCATACTCCGAGGATGCTCCGCCCGGTTATCCGACTTACGAGGATTGGCAAAACTAACCTCGTGGGCCTTATTGATCTTTATCTCTTTTATCTCTCTCATTCGATATGGTTGTCTTAAACAATTTTATTTTGCGTGTTTGTGTGGTTTGTTTGGTTTGAACAATTTTAATTTCTGTTTGGTTTGTTTAGGATTTTAAGTAGTTATTAATTGGTTTAGTTTGGTTTATTTTTGCTAGTTCGTTTTTACTTTTTCTTTTTCTTTTTGGTAGATACAGCGACCTATGATCTATGATCGAGCACGATTTTTTTGGACCACTCTCAGATCAGAACAGATTTCGTCACATAACCCGGGAAGTTTCTCTTTTTCCAATTACTCCATAGTTGTTTTAATTGTTGCATTGAGGACACTGCAAATTTTAAGTGTGGGGAGGGGGTTATGTAGACTTATCTGTTTAAATGGGTTCACTTTTTGCTTATGGATTGTCGTTTTTCAAATTTTTGAAAGCTTTGAGATTTGACCCCAATTTTTTTCGAAATCTGAGATTGTTTTTGAGACTGAGTTGCTTGCATAGGAGAACACTGAATAGGATTAGTTGAGTAAAAGGATGCCTTGGAATACTGATTACCCCATGAGTGCCTCACCCGATTCCATTGAGAGATTGAGCCTTAATTGTTAATTATTTTGTGAGGAATACCGACTTTGACCCAAGGTAGAACTTGTCATTTGAATGCTTGTCGAGACCACATAAGAGGAGTATTTATCACCATTGCACTGATAGAGGCCTTCGTTTCTAACCCTTTTAGCCTTCGTCAGATAACCTCATCTTAAGGTTATTTGATTTGCCTAGCCTTTGATTGAAAAGTGTTCACCTTTTAACACTTTATCCCTTGTAACCATTTTGAGCCTTAGCCTTTTCATTTCATTACCCACTATACACTTTATCCTTGAGCCTAATTGTTTTATCTATCTTTTGGCCGTGACTTAAATTTGAATCTTGAGATGTTTTGATCCAGTTTTTCATATCTGACAGTTTTATGGGATTGAGATTAAAAAGAGCCCAAAAGCAACATAGTTGCTGCTCTGAAAAAAAAAGAGGAAAGAAAATATTTGAGACTCAGAAAAGAAAAGAAATATCAAAAGAGTCAAGAATACAAAAAGAAAAGAGAGCTGAAAAGATTGAAAAAGAATTTGTGCCCCAAATAAGCCATAGGCTTAGGCCGATTCTAAAAAGAAAAGAAAGAGAATGCTCATCCCAAAAGTCTTATTGTTCGAAAGTCAGACTGTTTCACTGTTTGGATCATTACTGATTGAGTTTTCAAGTTTTTGTTGCAAAACCCTTAGTCACTTATACATCCTTTATCCTACCCTTAACCCTTAGCCTAACATTACAACCCTAAAGTCCTCTTGACGGTTGACAACTTCTCGGTGGTGGAGATTAGATTTGATGACAAGCTTATGCATGAGGGAATTAGTCGAGTATTGGTGTGATCACTTACATATACACTTTTACCCCCGAGAGATACACTTTATATTGTTATTCATATTATGTGAGGGTAAAAGGTTGGCCTTGGTATCCGATTGCTTGATGAGTTTTGTTTGTGTGTTCGATTATATGAGTATACTTTGTTCTTTTTGATGATCTTGGGTGGAGATAATTTTGGAGTTATCTTTCTTATCTTTCAGTCTTTTGATTGAGGACAATCAAAGCTTAAGTGTGGGGATTTTGATAACACCAAAATTATACATGTTTTGGTTGAACGTAATTGTATGACTTTACCCCATTTCTCACCCATTTCTGATCATTTCATGCACTAAATGAGCTTATTATTGTTTATGAAGGATTTGGAGGCCGTGGAACGGAAAAGTACGAAAAAAGACGAGAAAACGTGAAAAATGCACAAAGTCAACACAGGAGGCACTTGGCGTTCGCGAGATTCCCAATCTGGCGCCGCCAGATTCGACTGAATTGAAGACCAGGGTTGACCTAAGTGTCTGGCATCGCCAAACCTGCAGTCTGGCGATCGCCAGATGGCCCCTGGATGTTTTCTTTTAAATACCAGCCTCCTCCTTCAGTTCAGAACACACGATATACACGTTTTGCATAATTTTGGTACGAGATACGAGGAGGAACGAGAGTGGGAGTACGAAAGGTGCCGATACGCTGCGGGAATCGATCTTCGATCATCCGTCGTTGTACTGTCGGTATCATGTCGATGTCTACTTTTGTTTATGTTTTCGTTTTCATTATGATTAGTGAGTAGTTTTTAGTAGTAGTGCTTGTCATGGTCGATGAACCTTCATGGATGATACTTTTGTGATTAATGTTTATTGGTTTGTTTTGATTAATTGAATGTTTGTTATGGTTCTTTTCTGATTGATAGTGTTTTGGCGATTTGAATTCATTTGGTTGGGTGTATTTGTGGACCAAAGCAGATAGACTCCGAAAGGATAATCAACCTACCTTAGCCTGACCTTGGACCAAGAGGTTGTGTTAAGGGGTTACTTGGATCAAGAGTGACCAGATAGTAGAAGAGCCATTGCAATATTAATTAGGATTGGTTTACCGATTCTAGATTGTGGACCAAACGATTTAGGATTGGGATTAGGAGGATCGTGTCCTAGTTATTGACCATAATCTTGCATGTTAGGGTGTCCGAGACTTAAATTCCTACAATAGTCAAAACTGTTAGGATTATGTGCAAGATAGTAACAGGGTTTACCATGTCCAATGTTATAAGACACTAGTAGGTCACACCGCTGCACACAAATTAGAGAACATGGATTTATCAAAGAGATGGGAATAATTAATTTAGTATAGAATTAATTATTTGGGAGATAAATAATAAAAGTTATTTATTATTTATAGTCGGTAAAATATCAGTTTGTATATTTTATCAGATTAATTAAAGATTAATTAATTAAGTGATTAATTAATTGAGAAATTAATTAATTAATTAAAGGGTTTTAAGTTTTGGGCTAATGGGCTTTAGTCCAATGGGCTTTTGGTAAAAGATATGGACATTACCATATTTAGTTATATAAATATGGTAAAGCCCTATTAGTTTCTCATTCAAGTCAATCATAATTAAACCAAAAGCCATAAAACTCTCTCTCTCCTCTCTCCCCTTCCTTGATCGACGGTCACACAGAGAAAACAACAGGAGGTTGTTTTTCTGATAAATCCCTGGTGGTCTAGCAGCTCGTTCTCAGATCGTGTCAGTAGCGGTGTATCCCCTGCTCGCAGTTCAGGATATTATTCGCAAGGTAAACCATCGAAAACACCCTTTGATTGTATCTGTTATGTTTGGGATTGGATCCTCGATTGGGAATCCGTTTTTTTATTATTATTCCGCTGTGCTTGGTTTGTAGCCTGTGATTCCCAACAGTGGTATCAGAGCCACTTCCCAAACCTGCAGATCAGGTTGTTAATCTTATTAGGTTAGAAAAGTTTTGATTTTTATAGAATTCGGGTTTTAAAAATTAAATCTTTTTGGAAAAACCTAAAACGGATCGGAAACCACCGCCGGCGAAACCACAGATTGTGGTGGCCGGCGGCTGTCCATCGAAACCAACCACCACGCCGCACCACAGCTAGTGGCTGCGGCGGTGGCCGACAGGAAACACCGCACCACCGCTTGTGGTGGCGGTGGTGATCGGTCTCGGTAATTGGTGGTAATCGCAACCGAAATCGAAAGAAATCGACGGTGGCGGTGGTGGTTTTGAGCCACTGTCGTCGCCGGATCAAGACAACCGCCACGCCACCGACCGTGGTGGTGGCGGCGATGATTGCTGCTGCTCATGACCACAATCGACGGCGGTGGTAGCCGATTGCTACCATTGTCGATCGAATCGTGGTGGCGGTAGCTGTTTTCCCTTCGATTGCAGTCG
Organism: Centaurea solstitialis; assembly: GCA_030169165.1. Taxonomy (NCBI): domain Eukaryota; kingdom Viridiplantae; phylum Streptophyta; class Magnoliopsida; order Asterales; family Asteraceae; genus Centaurea; species Centaurea solstitialis. The sequence goes on from CM058042.1 coordinate 22,131,018, forward strand.
CCGGAAGCGGCGGTAGGGGTGGCAGCGTCCGCCGCTGCCGTCGTCGTCTGAGTACAACCGCCGCACCACCGAACCGTGGTGGTGGCGGGACTTGATTGCGATTCCGGCCTGTCGAAATACGGCGGACCGGTGGATGGTGGTGATAGCGTGGTTGCGGCAGTGGTGGTGGTTTTTCCAACCGCTGCTGCCGCCGGTGTTCGATGGTGGTACGGGCGGCGGCGGTGGCGATCGTGTCATTGTCGTCGCCAGCGATAGAGAAACCACCGATCGACGGCCACGTTTTGGCGGATCGGTGGTAATCGAAATCGTTGTTCGTCCCAATCGTTTATCGTTAACGGATCTCGATTAGGATTCGTTTCCGGATAGCTTTTGAGATAAAGGATCGTTTTTATCAGATAAGGTTTTAAACGATTAAGGATTAAATTTAATTAATTTATTTTAAATTAATTTTTGGTTTTATAATTATCCGATTAAAATCCAGTTGTATTTTAATTCGTTTAATTGTATTGAGTCATAGCTGAACCCTTTTAGACCCGTGGTTGTGTTTTTTATTTTATCCGTTTTAGAATAGTTGGGAGGCCTGCGTGCCATTTACAACCCTACTTGTAATTTTAAATTATTAGAATAGTTGGGAGGCCTGCGTGCCATTAAAAGCCCATTTGTAATAGTTAGTTCTAATTGTCAAGACGGAGACAAGATGAAGACCATGGATCTCGGAGCCAGTGGGAGTGCCAGAAGACGAAGACTTTTGTCACTTAGGGTTGAGACCATTGTTTTGTGTTGGCTCACAAAACAACATTAGTTTAAGGGTTTAGGCTATGACTGTGCTTTTTATATTTAAATTGTGTGGTTGTTTAAATTTACGTAATCGTTGTTAAATATAAATTGCCTTTTGAATGATTGTTTTAAAAGATAAAAGGATACAAATACAGTTAGTATTTGGATCCAGTTTTTCAAAGTTTTTGAAAAAGGAAACTGGCAATTTTAACCCTTAGTAAAATCATAGATTAGTAAGTGCAACCCACTTTAGGGGCACCTCCGGTGTAAGGTACATAGGGCGTTGTAAGTGCACACACTATGAACGTCTGTGTTCAAACCGAAACTGGAGGGTGATAAAACTCTGCGAATTATCTCCGGGTGGTACCGGCCAGAGTTTGTCCAGGTCCCGGGTGGTGCAATCTATTTTGGTAATTATTTATTCACTGGGTGGTACCAGGCCAAAATGCACTAGAGGGACTAAATATGCACGGATTATATATGTCCGATGTCCCGACGATCTAGAAGTCGTATTTTCGAATTAGAATACGATTGGTATAGTTTTACCTACCATAGATCGCATGAGTCGGTTTGACATGATCACATGTTTCCCTACACATGAGAAATATGGATTCTAGTCTAATAAATTTATTTTAAGGGTAATAATTTATTAGAATTCTATAATTATAAACTAAATTGGAATTTATATTCTTCTGTAGATGTCTCCAATTAGCATTCCGTTTTATTCACCTGAGGAATCACTTCGCCTTATTATGGGCAAGTGGAAGCTTACGGGCCAGAACTTTCCAGTATGGAAGTTACACTTACAGAATGTTTTGAGTGCCCAGGGTAAGCTTTATGTGATCAATAAGCCCATGTCACGACCTAAAAGCAATGCCCCTGAAGAGGAATTTGCTGAGTATTTTAGATTCATGGCAGATGAATCGGATGTAATGTCCATTCTAATTTTCTCTATGTCACCCGAGTTCACGGGAGATTTAAGAGTCAAATTCTGTCATGAGGTTGTGAAAAATGTGGAGAACCAGTTAGGTCTCTACAAGCATACGGGTAAGCTTTTGATCATGCAAGAGATTCTCTCCCTGAAGCTGCAAAAGGGTCAGTCAGTTAAAAACCATCTTATTGAAATAAGAAGGCTTTTTAAATGTTTATCACGTCTGGGGTACAAGATGACTCAGGAAGAGTTAGTGTATCTCATGTGGTTTTCCCTCACAAAGGAAGTTCAGGACACAGCTAGTGCCTACATGAAGGAACCGAAGAATGACGTGGATAAAGTTCATGAAGATATTCTGGCCAGTCTAGAGCCAGTACCCGAACCTGCAAATCTCATGGACACTGATATAATTGATGAGCTGGGAGATCTGAGTTGCCCAGAGTGCGGCAGCGAAGATATTTGCGAGCACTCGATTAATATCGACCAGATAGAGATCGGTTTACCCGATGCTCCAGGTATCTTTATGATAGATTGCTTAATCACTTCTTATGAATCATGGGTAATTGATACAGGCAGTGGTAACCACATTTGTAATCATTTACAGGGATTCACTAGAAGAAAGACTCTGAGGAAGGACCGTTCGAACCTACGAGTTGGCGAAGGCACACCGCTGATAGCTGAAGCTGTAGGATCTTATAGTCTTAGTTTACCCTCGGGTCTAGTTTTGGAACTGGATAATTGTTATTATATTCCAAATATGATTAAGAATGTTTTGTCTTTTGATTTATTAGTAGACCAAGGTTTTTATTATAAATATGATTATAAAATGATTTCAGTCTTTAAAGATAATATTTTCTATTTTAAAGCTACACCCGTGAATGGTCTATACACAGTAAATCTACAAGACAACAGTAGTGAGATCTATCATATAAGTAAACGATCCAAGGATATTGAGGATCAGAATTACCTCTGGCATTGTCGCTTGGGCCACATAAACAAGAAACGCGTTGAACTACTCCTAAAAGGAGGTTTTCTTGGCAATTTCGACTTCAAATCTTTTGATAACTGCGAGTCTTGTTTATCTGGCAAAATGACAAAGCAACCTTTCAACAGTGAGAATGAAAGGGCCACTGACTTGTTAGAAATAGTTCACACAGATGTGTGTGGACCATTCAGTCATGTGGCAAGAGGAGGATACCAGTACTTCATTACCTTTACTGACGATTTCAGTAGGTATGGTTATGTCTACTTGATGAGACATAAATCTGAAAGCTTTGAAAGATTCAAGGAATATCAGAATGAAGTACAGAATCTACTTGACAAGAGGATCAAGTTCTTAAGGTCGGATCGTGGTGGCGAATATCTTAGTGACGAGTTTGACAATCATCTAATGGAGTGTGGGATTGTATCCCAACTCACACCTCCGTATACACCTCAGATGAATGGTGTATCAGAAAGGAGAAATCGTACTTTACTTGACATGGTGTGAACGATGATGTGTCACTCTACGCTGCCAATGTCATTCTGGGGACATGCGCTCGAAACAGCAGCACACATACTGAACAGAGCGCCAACAAAGTCGGTAGAAAAGACTCCATATGAACTATGGAAGGGTAAGAAACCCAACATATCTTTTCTAAAAATTTGGGGTTGTGAGGTTTACGTCAAACGACCCACCTCAGAGAAACTCAAGCCCAAATCCGACAAGTGTTTCTTCGTTGGATATCCCAAAACCACCGTGGGATATTACTTCTACAACCCTGAAGAGAACAAAGTTTTTGTTGCTCGAAATGGAAAATTTCTGGAAGAAAAGTTTCTCAGTCTAGAAAACACCAGAAAGGATGTAGATCTACAGGTAGTAGACGAAGAAAACACTGCACCAACTGTTGAGCCAGAAATTCAACATAGCAATGTTGAACCTCAATCAGAGCCGATTGAGGAAGTGCAAACACAGGGCCTTCGCAGATCCAGTAGGGTAAGACAAGAACCAGATAGGTATCTTGGATTTCTCGTCTCTCAAGATAGTGGAGACTTGAATGAACCAACATCCTATGGAGAAGCTATGTCAGGCAGTGAGTCTGAACAATGGCAGGAAGCCATGAAGGCAGAGATGCAATCCATGTATGACAACCAAGTTTGGGAGTTGACTGATTTGCCACAACACTGTAGAGCTGTTGGACGCAAATGGGTTTTCAAGAAGAAAACCGACATGGATGGAAATGTACACACCTTCAAGGCCAGACTGGTCGCAAAAGGATTCACGCAAACTCATGGTATCGACTATGATGAAACCTTTTCACCAGTAGCCATGTTAAAGTCAATTAGGATTCTTATGGCCATTTCAGCGTATTTTAACTACGAGATTTGGCAAATGGACGTCAAGACAGCCTTTCTGAATGGAAAGTTAACAGAAGACGTCTATATGGAACAACCAGAGGGGTTTGAAGATCCTAAGAATCCTAATAAGGCGTGTAAATTGCTAAAATCCATTTATGGATTAAAGCAAGCATCTAGAAGCTGGAACTTACACTTTGATGAGCGAATCAAAGAGTTTGGTTTTACCAAAAGTGAGTTCGAGCCGTGTGTCTACACTAAGTTCAGTGGGAGCATAGTAACCTTCTTGGTCTTATACGTAGATGACATTCTACTCATAGGAAACGATGTACCAACTTTACAAAGTGTTAAGAGTTGGTTAAGCAAATGTTTCCAGATGAAAGACCTTGGAGAAGCCGCTTATATACTCGGTATAAAGATCTACAGAAATAGATCTAAGCGGCTTATCGGGCTTAGCCAAAGTACTTATATTGACAAAGTCCTGAAAAGATTCAGGATGGATGAATCCAAGAAAGGATTTATCCCGATGCAGCATGGCATAGTGTTAAGTAAAACACAATGTCCTGTTTCTAGTCAAGATCAGGACAAAATGAAATCAGTTCCATATGCTTCTGCAATTGGATCAATCATGTATGCCATGTTATGTACTAGGCCCGATGTTGCTTACTCAGTAAGTGTTACGAGCAGATATCAACAGAATCCAGGTGAACCTCATTGGGTGGCTGTCAAAAACATTCTTAAATATCTGAGAAAAACGAGAGAAATGTTCTTGGTCTTTGGAGGATCTGAGGATGAAATTAGTGTCACCGGATACTCTGACGCTAGTTTCCAGACCGACAGAGATGACTTCAGGTCACAGTCAGGGTACGTCTTTACCCTAAACGGAGGTGCGATCTCATGGAAGAGCTCGAAGCAGGACACGATTGCAGATTCAACTACAGAAGCAGAGTACATTGCAGCATCTGATGCGGCAAAGGAAGCTGTCTGGCTAAGGAATTTTCTATCGGATCTAAGAGTGGTTGCCAGTATCTCTAGACCGATCGATATATTCTGTGATAACTCGGGAGCCGTGGCGCAAGCAAAGGAACCTAGAGAGCATCACAAGTCAAGACACGTGCTCAGAAAGTATCACCTCATCCGAGAGATCATTGGAAGAGGAGATGTGAGAATATGTAAGATTCCAACAGAAGAAAATGTCGCAGATCCGCTGACAAAGCCACTAGCAAGGGTGAAGCATGAGGCACATGCGAATTCCATTGGGATGCAGTACCTGGAAGCCAGTAGCTAGTTCTTAGTTTATTAATTATTACTATAGTTTAATTTTGAAACAATGTAATCATGTAAAGTTTTATTTCACAGTGTGTTGGAAATAAATGGAGGTTTTAATTTCATGATTGTTCTAAATTAACTATTTTTCGCATATTTAACGTATCCATGATTTTACAAAGTTTTGTATGAAATCTAAATTTCCGTAGCCACTTATTGAAATGGGAATTTCAATAGGGAATATAACGCTATTATAAATACTTGATGATTTATTCAAAGTAAAGAATAAAAGCACAAGCGATGTGACCAAGTATTTATAGATACTCATCAGAGTGTTTGGGTATTGGAAGTGACCAGTTATCAAGTCTGTTTCATGGAGCCTCAGTCATAAGCACTGACTTGATAGGTTGTCCTTGGACTTGAGATACTTGGTTTGGGAACACGAGGACTACTGTACTCTTAGCACGTACTAACGCTGCACCGTAACAGGGCGGCCATACGGGACGTGACTAGATGCAGCGGAAGCCGTGGATCCAAATGCAAGTAGTCAAGAAGGGATTTGCACCTCTTTTCAAAAGTGAGATATTTCCGGGCCCCTTGACGATTAAGATTGGCAGAAAACGCGTGGCCACGCTCGGATAGAATAGCAGGTGCTATTTAGTAATATCCGTTACTGCAGGCAATCGAAATCAGAGTCAAGAAATACTTGAACTAGAGAAATGAATCCTCCACTCCATGTCTCAAGTTCACTTTAGAAATATCGCGTGTAAAAGGAATGAACCTGTGTACAAATTCAAGTGTGAATTGTATCTCTGAACATAAGAGATCTTATAACCTGGTTAACCTAAGTGTCTGGCTAGGGACCTCCTTAGGCTAATGGTAACAGTACAGTTACTAGTCTGGCACAAGTGGGAGTCTGTTAGGATTATGTGCAAGATAGTAACAGGGTTTACCATGTCCAATGTTATAAGACACTAGTAGGTCACACCGCTGCACACAAATTAGAGAACATGGATTTATCAAAGAGATGGGAATAATTAATTTAGTATAGAATTAATTATTTGGGAGATAAATAATAAAAGTTATTTATTATTTATAGTCGGTAAAATATCAGTTTGTATATTTTATCAGATTAATTAAAGATTAATTAATTAAGTGATTAATTAATTGAGAAATTAATTAATTAATTAAAGGGTTTTAAGTTTTGGGCTAATGGGCTTTAGTCCAATGGGCTTTTGGTAAAGATATGGACATTACCATATTTAGTTATATAAATATGGTAAAGCCCTATCAGTTTCTCATTCAAGTCAATCATAATTAAACCAAAAGCCATAAAACTCTCTCTCTCCTCTCTCCCCTTCCTTGATCGACGGTCACACAGAGAAAACAACAGGAGGTTGTTTTTCTGATAAATCCCTGGTGGTCTAGCAGCTCGTTCTCAGATCGTGTCAGTAGCGGTGTATCCCCTGCTCGCAGTTCAGGATATTATTCGCAAGGTAAACCATCGAAAACACCCTTTGATTGTATCTGTTATGTTTGGGATTGGATCCTCGATTGAGAATCCGTTTTTTTATTATTATTCCGCTGTGCTTGGTTTGTAGCCTGTGATTCCCAACAAAAACAACCAAACCTTCGACCTATTCGTATCATCTATTTTGGGGATTCACTTTACCATGATAAGTACTGCTGTTTTTCCTTAATATAATCTTAAATCAGTCTTTTAATTGTTTTCTTAGTTTTTACTTAGTTAATTGTCTTTTTAAGTATTCAAACCTTTTTCATACAAAACCCCCCTTTAGGTTAATTAAACCGATTTAGACTTTAGTCTACGATAACTTGACCGTTCCCAGTGTTAGATACGATACCTGGACTTTCCTACACTATATTACTCACGATCAGGTACGCTTGCCTGTATATGTGGTAAGACAGTGGCTAGGCATTAGAGGTTAAAACCTGTTACGCTTTTTATATACGTTAATTACCGCATCACCACCCAAAGGTAGGGTGTTGGAGAAGGGGGTAAGACGTACACAAACCTTACCCTTGCTTAAGGGACGGAGAGGTTATTTCTAAAAAAGGTCAAGAAGACACAATTATAGGCCACATATAAGCAAAAAGAGCCTATCAATCAAACAAGCACACATGATACACCAAAGAAACTCCCTATTTCTGACATCAGAACCAACCAATCTATCTAAAGTCTCTTGACCCGCCCTCTATTTCACAAAAAAACTTGGGAAACCTGGGTAAACTCTAACCAACACAAATTGATTGTTGGTAATCGAAATTGATTGTTGGTAATCGTATTAAAAGCGGTAAGCGCTTACCAGGGAAGAGTCTTTTGCCGCACTTACGGGGTAAGACGCTCGATCCTTGGTATGCCTCTTACCTACCTGTAAGATTTTCGATAGTTTCCATGCACAACATGTAAGGAATGTAAAGACAAATGATACTGGTAAATGCTTACCGGCATAAATATTGTTTAGTAAACGACCCCTAAGTTCTTATTTTCTAGATGACCAATAACTTCTTTTGGCAAACTACTACACAAAAGAGACATTATTTGGCACAACTTAGAATTTGTAAATATTAGACACTTTAAACTTTGCTTATAAATTTTTAACAAAAAAGGAAATAAATGCAACAAACAGGAGCTGTTTCATTCTTAACTTGCTAAGAGATATAATCCAAATGACACTCCTCATTTTCCAATCTAAAAAAATAGAACTATGACATTGTTGATTCTTCTTTTCTATATATCAAATAGAGTAAATTACATATTTGGTTCCTGTGGTTTACACTTTATTACACTATTGGTCCTTAATATAAAATAATTATGGATTTGGTCCTCATGGTTTATATTTTCTAACGTCTTTAGTCCCTCTGTTCTAACACCATTAACATCTTTTTGTTAAGTAGATTTAATGAAGGGCATATTAGTCATTCTATATTTTATAATAAAATATACAAGGATCAAAAATATAATTAAAAAGAAATCTTGACAACCCCACCCCCATGGGACCCACTTCACCTCACACCCATCACTCATCTTCTTATTCTCTAAAGCACCAAAACCTGCAACATTTTTATTTCTCCTTCTCCTCCCACCAAAAACATATACAAATATCTATAATCTTTTTCTACCATTCTTCTCCAATAAAATTTTCCACCTCTTAGTTTTTTTCTTTCCATCAGAAATACGTATATATATACACACATCTTTAAAGACATTCTGGAATTTCTCAAGGTAGAAAAAGATGTGCAATAAGATTAAATAAAAGTTACATAAATCTTTATGTTGTAGGGTATATAATTTATACTTTATAATTTGCTGGGTTTGAGGTTGAAAATGGTTTTGTTGATGACTTAATTTTTCTTTTTGCTAAAAATAGGATGGTTATAGTCCGGAAACCTCATTGGCGGAGACCTTGCTTATCACCACAACGTGGTACCAACGTATGTATGTATGTGTACATATATATATATATATACACGTGTTTTAAATGGAAAGAAGAAAAAAGTAGAAAATTTTATTGAAGAATAATGGTAGAAAAAGATTCTATGTGTGTATATGTTTTTGGTGGGAGGAGAAGGAGAAATGAAAATGTTGCAGGTTTTGGTACTTTAGGAAGAAGAAGATGAGTGATGGGTGTGAGGTGAAGTGGGTCCCATGAGGGTGGGTTGTCAAGTTTTCTTTTTAACTATATTTTTGATCCTTGTATATTTTATTATAAAATATAGAATGACTAATATGCCCTTCATTAAATCTACTTAACAAAAAGATGTTAATGGTGTTAGAACAGAGGGACTAAAGATGTTAGAAAATGTAAACCACGGGGACCAAATCCATAATTATTTTATAATAGGGACCAATAGTGCAATAAAGTGCAAACCACAGGGACCAACACATGTAATTTACTCTATCAAATATTTTAGATGTTAGATTTTGATGTTAACAAATCAATAAACAATTAAACTAAAGCAATAGAGGAATACATCTTTGTTAGAATTCTGATGCTAGCATATAAAAAATAAATGAGCAACTGAAACAAAGCAACATGTTGCAGGGCATCTTTCAACGATTTCTCTTTACCAGGCTATATCTGTAACACCCCAAAATTTGGAGTCAACAAAAACTTTCATTGATGAAAGGTGGTAATACAAATTACGCCAAAGCGTGAGCTCTTCCCAAGAATGTTTGGAGCAGCGCCACTAGCACCTGAGAGACACATCGACACCACGTAAGTGTTAGGCCAAAAGAGCCTAGTGAGTTGTACCAACAAGTACAGTACATATAGAATCATGTTAAGACATATGATGTATACATAAGGGTATTTAAACAACATAATCAAAGTATACTTTTACGGGTTATCTTTTATCTTCGGAAACAGTGGGAGCGATCCACTTCCACCAACCAATATCCCTACACTCGTTACTTCCAAACACCCCGATGCCAAATTTAGCATGACATCATCCACTGGGGCCCGCACACCTCGGAGCCACCCGAGATGCCGGCGACATAGGTGCGTACCTATTTCAGTACCTCCCAAGACTGTTTGGTGTGGACATATTGCGTTGGATCGTCCATTGTTATTTATATAGCCGTATATCCGCCGCCAGTCCCATCCCTCTTTACTTCCAAACACCTCGATGCCAAATCTATCATGACACCATCAACAGAGGCCCGCGCACCTCGGAGCAACCCGAGAGTCGGCGACATAGGTGCGTACCTATTTCAGTACCTCCCAATACTGTTTGGTGTGGAAACATGGCGCGGAATATACTTAATTACACATACGTACTGTCTAGAAAGACTCATACAATTAACTTAACCTTTCATAGGTATTGATCGAGGGTCTCAAGCCCTTCACATTTCATATAAGCCCACATGCTCGGGATTTAATTCCTTCACATCATTCCGTGGCATACATAATAACACGTATTTCTCATAAATACATTCATCATATAATCACATAGATTTAACTCATGCATTAGTAGCATACGATAATCTACTCCATGTATACAATAGTCCAAGTCAAGCCATTTACACAAGCATCGTTACTCATTCATTTCATGGTAATTCTTAAACCTAACAATTCAGGCATTTCATCCAAAATCATGTTTATTCACAATAACCAAGCAAGATATGTAAATCAACAAGATGATGTGCTCTCAGTTTTAACAAAACGGTTTTAGCAACTCACCTTAAGGCTCATAAAGCCAAAAGCCTCAAATTTCACAAAAAACCCTAGCTTTAAAAGCTTGAGTGATCACCTATGGTGATAAGAGATTAAAGTATAGATTAGTACAAAATCTACATCTCGTAAGCTTAGATCTACACTTAAAACTATAAATGGAACTCACCTCCTCAAGATCTTGGGTGAAAACCCTAAGATGAAGAATCTTCAACAATGGTGGAGAGGTGGTGGAGAAGATGAAGCCATGGAAGTCTCCACCCTCCAAACTAGTAGATCTAGCCTCCAACACTTCCCAAAACATGAAATCCACCTAAAACAACACAAGATCTGAGACAAGTATGGAAGAAAAGGTTTGGAGATGAAAAACCACCCGAATCGAAGCTTAAAACTCGAAGGGGATGAAGAGATTACTTACACCAACGATTTTGAACTCCCAAATACTTGAATCCATTGATGTAGTCTTGAAGAGCTCGAAAAATCGAGAAGATAGCAATTTGAATCACCAAAAACGGAGTTGTATAGAGAGAGATATGAAGAAATGAAGAAAAGGGATTGAATCGCGTCTTTTAGGTCAGATCAGAAGCATCGGCGGGTTATCGGCGGGTAATACCCGCATGAAACCCGCCCATACTCAGAAATCAGCCCGAAACACATGCGATTCACTGTTTTGGCCATAACTTCTTTGTTATAGCTCTGATTTTGCTCCAAAAAGAACCGTTGGACTCGTATTTCAATTTCCCATCCAGCAAGACCATAAAATCCATGATTTAACCTAAAGTCATATTTTTCATATTTTCCTTAAAAGATCCACAATGGCCCGAAGTTGTGTTAACCAAAAATTACGGATGTTACAATATCATTTGTACTTAAAGGGTATATCATCGTTATTACCACTCATTACCATCTAATATGAGGCACAACCACGAACACCAAGACTTCAAAGTTAACTGTAACCAGATAACACCAAATATATAAAGCATCGAATGACATCTTTTTTACCTTACTTCGCTCATCGTGATGAAGAAATTCTACATATAAATAAACAAAATTGTGAGAACCAACCCGAGTACCTGTGAGAAATATAATTAGTTGATCACTCGGTCAAGATATTCCACATATAGAGAATTAGAGATGTGGCAATTGTTGTTTGTGGAAAAGCATTCAATGAAATCTTTTTTACCTTCCTTTAGCAGAGTCATGAGTTGTCTGGGTTGTCACTTTCATTGAGTGATGATGGTAGTGATAAATAATTGAGATCTCTTCAAGGTCATCGATTTCTGTGAGAAAATAAATATAAGTGAAGTATCTCATGGTGTGTGAAATCGGTAAATTTAATGTTTAAATGGTCGCACCTGAAATGAACAACAACAGCCAATTTAATGCTTAAATCCACATAGCAAGATAAGATTACTATTAGTCATCATTAGGCTGCCTGATTACGTGTAAGAACCAACCTAAGTGATCAACTAATGGCCACTGCTTTTCTGCAAACAACAAATGCACATCCCTATAGCCGTATCCAGGGACTTCTAACCTTGATATCATACACCAATTTGAGCAACATCAGGTCAAGACACCTAAAGTTTTCCCTTTTCTATAAGGGGATAGATTCAAATGCCATGTAACAAATGCACCAAGGATAAGTTCAAAACTTTTAGGAATAAGAATAACTCAGAATAGAAACCAACCTTACCACTGGGTAGTTAGTGTAAGAATGTTTTCTCCTTGATTTTCCCCTCAGCTTCTCAAGTAATTTGAAGGGTCCAAATCAAAATGACAGTTTTGGGTCCTCAAAGTCAATACAATATATAATTTCAATGAAAAAAAACACAGTTTTAGGGACCTTTAAGCTTTTTAAAGCAGGAGACAACAACTTTAAATAGAAGTATTGACTATCACCTATAAGTGTTTACCAGGTAAGTGTTGGGCAAACAGTGAATGATGTTTGCTGGATATATTCAATACATTTGAAAAAACAAACGTTTCATGAGCTAGAAAAATTCGATTGAAAAAAGAAAGAGTGAAGTGTTTATTCATATGCTTGTTTCAAGAGCACAATTACATTCATTTGTATCTTGAGTATCTAGCAAAAACTCTTACCCAATTTGAGGTTGATAGAGAAGTGGGTTTGATGAAGAAAACAAAAGAACCCCTTCCCCTTGCTGCTACAATCAAAATTTATGACACTTTTATAAACATCACACATTTTTATCCATGGCACTTTTATAAACATCTAGCATGCATACCATAGAAGTAAATAAAGAAATGATCTTTTATGTACCTTGAAGCCGAATATGGGGAAGCCAACCAACATTTGCAAGATTTGTGTGTTCGTCCAGATCTCAACCCATTTATCCAATTATTCATCTGGGCCAAAGTTATAACAGAAGCATCAAGTAAAGTTCCCAAAACTACTTAACAGAAAAAATGTCAAAGTTTTATGTTCTGAAAATCCAAACGTAATATGTAATATGTTAGCATAGGCTGGAATCTGACACGACATAATCATTCAAAGTCTGAACCTTCGCATTAGTATATCTATGCTCCAATAGTACAAAGAAGTATGAAGAAAACATAAATCAAAATTACCTTTCCTAGTTTCTCAGGTGTTTCATGTGTTAGTTCCCAGAAGATAATCATCTTGCCGCCATAGCTTGAAGATGATGGACACACCCATTTCGGTCATAGCGACGAAAAGCCCTAACTTGGCATCGTTTTGAAAACGCCAAAGTGCTTGAACCCCACCCCTATACTCTCTTTCTTCTATTTTCACAATTTCCAGATCCAAAGTGTGCGTCTGATCTGGTGCTTACTCCGGCGGCGGTGGCATTGCCAGCGTCGGTAGTTCGCCGCTGCATCTTGAAGTGAAGATCGGTTCGTGGTTCTTGATTGTCGGTCATATATATGTAGAAATTTAGGAGAAAGGTACGGAATTCGTGGGGAACGTGGGAAGGAAACTGACTGGGGATTGGGAGATGGGAGGTTTTGTTCGGGAGAGAAAGGGGAAGGTCGCTGCAACGTGGAGAGAAAGGGGAGGAGGGTGGAGAGGAGCAGGTTTCAATAACTGTAAATAGCCTATTTTAAGTGGTTGAGATTAAAAGTTGTGTTGATCCAATGGTTCATATTAATTCCCCTTTTTTAGGACTCACCGGGAACAATAGATATATAATTACAATTGGTTATCACTACAACCATCACTTAACTTAAATGTTAGTGGTCCTGGCAGGGGTAGAGCTACTAAGGAGCCGTTCCTGAGATTTCGGGTGCTCATGGCGGATTGCCAAAAAGATGCCTTTGCGTTATAGTGGCAGGGTTGAGTAATAAGATTAAATATCGTGAGAACGTGAGAACAAATACTTTATATGTGAATCAATGAAAAGTATTAATTTGAATATACATATGTGAACCAGTATGAATAATTGATAACGTTGGTTCATAGATGAATCTTCAAACAGATCTTTCAGATTTTTTCAATGATTCACATATGAATATTTCCTAACTTTTCGTTTTGCATTCTCACCACATTTAGTCTTATTTAAATCGACTATATGTAACAAAATAAATTATTTGAAGGGGTTTTAAACCTAGTTAAGATAGACGACTCATTTCTACAACGGTTTTTATTAAATATGACAAAGAATGATACAATGGGGGACATAAACCAAAATCTTTGAAATAATAAAACATAAAGTCACTTAAAACGATGTCTTTGTGCATTAAGATGGCTGAAATCAAATTATACCTCAATTGAATTTTTATTCCATGCAAACGTCAAACACAAACAAAACCAAAAACCGGAATTTAAAAATTTGTAACTCAAAAAAGACTACTACAAAATTTATACAAACAATGAACTTAGTATTATTAATGCAAAAGCGTAATGGTTAATGAGATTAAATGAACCGGTACCGAGCCGGTGCATAGGGTTCGATATTCAGTCCTATAAAACATTTCAAAATTTTCGGACCATACATGTTTCGGTCTGGTTCGGTCTGAGATTGGTAATGAGCTCATCCCTAAATTTAATGTGACATGAGACACAAACCTTTTATACCGCTTGCTAAGCTCTATAACAAGTTTTTTAAAACAATATTATAAACAAATAAGAAGATTATGTAAAATTGTAAAATTATCCAAATGAAGCAATGATTTGAAACACAATTCATAACAAATAAAGATTAATACACAAAAAATGGTGGTAATTGGAGCCATTTGCCACCTTGCTGCCCCTTTTCCATTGATTCCCCCTCCCTACACCACCACCCCCTTCTTCCTCCAATCGTCATCTCTCTCCCCAGCTCCATTTTTAGACAGCAATAGCGACCCATTGCCGTCTTCTAGGTAAATTTTTCTTAATTTCATTGAATTCTGATCCATCTATATCTTCATACCAATGGACACACTATTTGTAAATACGCTGGCATTAGGGTCTTTGATTAGGTTTTAATTCATATGCGTATATATATATATCTTATTCTATTTGATTCGTATGAATTTTACTTTTTCATAATGGTGCGCAAAAACCCTAGTGGATTTGGGTTTTTGTTGAATTCGATATTTCGATTCGATTATGTCTGGGCGTTTTGTTTTATTTTAGAACTCCAATACTGCTCTTTGGTTCTAATAGAAACTGATCAGCTGATTAAAGTTCATATTTTTATTGATGAATTCGGTTGATTAGGGTTTTATTAGGTGCATGTTGTTGAGTTTGATAGAACATATCAGTGTTTTACTTGAGAACTCAATTTTAGTAACTATAAAAATGAAACTTTACGCTTCCCCGGTTTGGGGGATTAATTGATTGGATAAGTTAAAACTAGTTTTTAGCTTTACATTGACTCATATTTTGTTAGCTTAATTTGTGGATTGATTGATGTGGCCTAGGAAGAAGAATGATGTTTACTTGGTGCCGGATGAAGCAAACGCAGCTGAGAGCTTTATCGAGTCAGTTCAGACGATGCTATTTTCAAATTCATGGTTCCTCTTCCGTTATCCGGGAAACTACTAGAATTGGTGTTGGGACTAGCCCAAGTTTGGTTATTCATAAAAGTAGATCGGAGATTGGCAACTATGTGCGATTCTATGCCGCTCCGGTTCAGGTCTTCACTTGCTGCAAACTCTCTCTTTGTCTGAATACACCCGTGGAATAATTTTATGTATAACATTAAATTCTTAGATGTGGATGATGTTTATAAGTGTGTTATAAAATGGTTTTTGCTCAATTGGCATGGTCAATTAATGTATGTTTTTATAATCTTGAAGTATGTAAATTATTATAGGGAAAAGTACAAAAAAACCCAACGAACTATCCAGTTTTGAATGGTTAAGTCCCTAAACTATTTTTTTGAATGAAAAAACCATTAAACTTTCATATTTAGATTGATTAAGTCACTGAACTATCATTTTGAATGAAAAAACCATTAAACCTTTTCAATTTGAATGATTAAACCCCTAAACAATTTTTTTTGAATAAATAAACCATCAAACTCTCAAAAATTGGTTACTTATATCCTTTTAACAAAAATAAAAAAATTACCGGTAACCAACTAAAAATGTTTTAAAGTAAAAATATAAATATATTAGATTAAGTTAAACGAATATAACTAGTCAATTTCTAAAAAATCGATAATTTATTGTATTGAAAAAAATATTCAGGGACTTAATCATTCGAAATGAAAAAGTTTAATGGTTTTTTCATTCAAAAAAATAGTTCAATGACTTAATCATACAAAATGTAAAAGTTTAATGGCTTTTTCATTCAAAAAAATAGTTTAAGGACTTAACCATTCAAAACTGAATAGTTCGTTGGGTTTTTTTGTACTTTTCCCATTATTATAATCTTTATGTTGCAGAATATAGTGTAAGGGTCAGGTTCACGTGACACCAAGTTGTTTCCGTGAGACTGGTGAGACCAACATTTTCTACATGAAACTTCACAGCAAGACACTGTGAAGGCAAAAGAATTCGAACATTCATAGTAAAAACACTGTAAATGTTATGTTCACGGTGTTTTTTGATGTGAAAGTTCGATTTTTTTACCTTCACAACATTTTCGCTGTGAAAGTTTCATTTTTTTTACTTTGTTTTGGATATTTTTTTACCTCGATAGTGTTTTTTAGTATGAATATTCGAATTTTGTTTACCTTCACGGTGTTTTGTTCTGAAGTTTCATGCGTAAAGTCTTGGTCTCACTTGAACTTAAGTTTATAGTGTAATTATGATTCTAATCATCTAAATCCAAATAAAAGCCTTCATATCATTTGACAACTTAGTGACAACATAACAATGCAGCAAATTATGCTTATTTCTTTGTGTTGATTTGGGCATTTGTATTGAAATGTTTGTTAGGTCAAGCCGAAGTATGAAGAGAAGGATAAGGGGCGCCCCCGAATGAATGAGCAAATTACTGCTCAATATGTTAGGCTTGTGACTGATGAAGGTTTGCCTACTAATTCACTTACATTCTTTGTAGTTTATACAACTTTTGTAATCGAAAAGATTTCTTGAAACTGAATATACGTTTCAATATTAACAAGGACGTACATATTGGCACAAATAAGGAAGAGAGGCAAACATAAATCTGCAAAACAATTGGCATCAAACACAATATACAAGAAAAGTTACGATAAGCATCTTTGGGGTAATAATTAGCTGCGTTCCAAGCTTTAGGACACATGCATGCTTCTTGAGACTTTTAGACAAGTGATTAAATTATTCAATCGTGGGAAAGATTTGCATTCTTACATAACATATAAGAATTGATAGTCTTTAGCCTTTTAAGATGTCCACTTTCAACAAGAACCATAAGTTATTCTTTGTAGCTAGCAAAGGTATAAAACCTCCACTACATACTTCCACAAAAAGTTAAGACCATGGGACTGAAAATTGAATTCTAGCAATTTATATCTTTGAACCATTTGTACATATGTATTCACACAACCTTCCAATGACTGCATTTTGTATGAAAGTTTGATATTAATATATAGAATGGATTAATAAACTGGGATGATGTTTGTTAATTTTTTTTGTTTAGCATAGTCAGGCACAGACCCAACCATTGGTGTAGACAAAAGCATGGTACTGTGAACACTCAGATGTGCTTCAATGGTTATAGTGATTGAATTCACCTTTCTTTTCTTAGTTTAGCAATTAATAATGTTCATTTAAGGGAAGGGTGGACGGTGCGAAGAGTAAGCACACATTTACATGATGGGAGACTTTGGCCTACTAAATGTCTATTACCCAGTGTTTTTGTTTTAGTGGTCGGTCTATATTATATTATATTTGATGAGAAAATGTAGTCATAACTTGTATTATATTTTTGTTTTACAAAATTTAGTTATAGATGCATGTTTATCTGTTGATTGTGAATTGTGAACATGGTGTTCTTTTTTTAAAGGCAATCTTGCACACTCTATCAACTTATTGCATGCTGTGCATGTGTCTATATATATATATATATAAATATATATATATATATATATAAATACATGATAGGCTATGACGAACCTCACATACAGTGCCCCAATGTTAGACATCTTTAGTTTAAGCAGGATGCTTTCTTAGTCATGAAATTTTTACTATCAGTACAAGGTGGGCTGGATTGAGGAGTATACACCCATGGATTGAGGACTAACAATATCCATCTTATAGATTGAATGCATATGTTAGGAGGCATTTTGAATAAAAAATATCGTTTTAGTTAAAACCATTGTAATTTTCTTAATCTTTTAAACAACACAAATTTGCAGGCCATGGTGTAGTATCAAGGCATGAAGCATTGGATCGTGCAAGGAGACTCGAGGTTGATTTAGTTGAGGTACAGCATTTTGTTCTATGTCATAGCAAACAATGTGCTCTATCAAATATTTTGGACTTCATTACGTTGACCTCTGCTTTTGCATTACAATTGTGCATTTGGCAGAATCAATGTTTGATATCACCGATGAATGACCTCACGTCAACTGTCTTCTTTTCTGTGTTGCAGGTTCAAGCAGATGCTAACCCACCCGTTTGCAAACTCATGGACTATAACAAAGAAATGTATGCAAGACACGCAAAGGAAAAAGAACTAACGAAAAAGAAGGTAGGCACCCCCTCTACTACATGTTCTTGTATGTTATTTAAAACTGTTAAATAACAAGAAAGACTTTCTACATAGTGTTTTATTAATTTTACTGTCTTTTGACATTTTGAGCTTGTTTATTGTTCTACTGGATAAAGTAGAGAACTACTTACAAAACGCAAATGCCTTTTTGCTTTATTTAGATTCATCAATCCTATCTTGGCATCATCAATCTGTAGATTTTGTTGTCATTCTTCTGTCTCATATATATTTTTAATTTTTGCAGTCTGATGTGGTATTACGTAAAGGATCTATGAAAGAAGTTCGAATTACTTGTAAAATCGTAAGTTCCTTCCTTACATTATGTTTTCCAAATCCTGTGCATATTTTGTAATTCTGCAATCAGTTTTGTGCTGGAAGATTCATTGATGATAATTGCTTCTTTGAATCAAATCTGATTTGCTTAAGGCATTGTTTGGTGAAAATAATCTAGCTTATAAGCTAGTACATGTTTTTTTTTTTTTTGGAAAAGGTATCCCAGACCACATTGGGCCCAGACTAATCCTCGGCAATTTTGGGCCGAAGCCCGACTGCTAAAGCATGCAGCCCGGGGTCGAAGCCCCCGTACCTCCAGAATGCATCCCCCAGGGCTCGAACTCGGGTTCACCACTATGTAGTGCCCAAGCCTTACCACTAGGCTAACACTCCTTTGGTAAGCTAGTACATGTTTGGATGGACCATAAGCTAGCTTTTTGAAAAGCTAAGGAGAGTAGCATCTAGTGACTTATGAGACTTTTTATTTTTTTATTCCAAATATACCCTTGCTACTTTTTACACTACCAAATTTTAAACATGTCTTTTTTGTCATTTTACAGTCATAAGCTACCTTATCAGCTAGTTTTTGCCAAACGCATCTTATTCATCAACTAACTTATTAGTCATCAGCTAGCTTATCAGTCATCAACTATCTTATCAGTTATCAAACTACCTTATCAGTCAAAAGCTAGCTTATTAGCTAGTTTGCCAAACATAGCCTAAACTAATTCTTTAATTGGTTACCTTTATCTGTTGATTCACAAAAATGCTGCTTTTTCTAGGATGGACATGATTTGAAAACAAAAGCAGATGGTGTTAGGCGATTAACTGAGAATGGTCATCGGGTCAAGGTATATGTTTAAACAACTTAATTTACTTTTATCTCTTATTCTTGAAAGTGGTTGATTTTGAATGACTCAAGAAAACCAAATGTGGTTGTTGGATGAAATTTTAACAACATTTTTTGCGGTTGAACCAGTGTATGGCAGTGGCTATTCCAGCGGTTAAATTGGAAGACCAGAACTTGGGAGGATTGCTAACACGTTTCGCTGCTCTCGTAAGTTGACGTACATTTCATATTATTTCCATGGTTTTTTTGGGTTTTTGCAATCTGCAAAAATAATTAGTTTTCGTTTGCTAGATTGACGATTTTACCCTTGTGGAAAGTGGGCCTAGAGTTGAGGCAAAACAAGCATACGTTGTTGTCCGACATGTCAAGTTTGGCCCGTTGAAGAAAGGCCCGGGCAAGAAAAATATCGCAGCAATTTTAAATGCCAATACTTCAACACAAACCCCTGAAAATCTCGACCAAAACTTGGACGAATCTGAGGTGGATATGTCTTCTTCCGAGGAGGCATTTGAAGCAGATTCACCTCCGGAAACATCAAATGTGGATAGAACCGGACCACTAAACCGGTATGCAGCCACGAGGCCGACACCTGGATCAGACAACCGGTATGCAGCCACGAGACCGACAAACGCTTCTGGTCCCGGATCAGAAAACAGATATGCAGCCACTAGGCCAGCAAATGCTTCTGGTCCTGGATCGGATAACAGATATGCAGCCGGTAGGCCGGCTAATGGTTCAGATCCTGGTGTTAGAAGAAGGTTTGAACCTGAAAGTCAAAACCCTGGTGGTGGTCGGCAATTTGGTCAAAGTCAACCCAACGTTGATCCTCGGAGAGATGGTGGACCGGTGAATAGGTATAAGAAAGGACCAACATCACAATCACCTCCTTCAGATTATAGGGGCGGGGGTGGGGACCGAGGAGATTTTGGTCGAGAAAACTCTAATTTCAACCCTGGTGGCAGCAGGGATGGTTTTCGGAGATAAATTTGCTAACACAATTTTGTAGGAGGCAAACTTTCTGGTTTTGAAATTGTTATATGAAATTGAGAAGCAGCAGCCAGCATTTGTAGGCTGCCTGCCTGCTGCTATTTAATTTATAGTTGTACACTATGGTGGTCCATTGAATTATTACAGCAACAGATTGAATTACTGGATTAATATAATATAAATGATCACACTTGAAAGATTGATTAGTTTCTTTTAATCTTCTAAGTAATTGTGTCAAAAACTGTAAATTGTTGTGTGGGTAACAAAAGAAGCCAAAGATGAGTGGAAATAGACATGTTCATTTGCCAATTCTTCTTGCCATTTTACAACAATCTCAAGAAAAAAAATGAGAGCATACATATATAAATACTATATATACATGGTATAATAGTACTAGATTTATCTCTCGCGTTTGTTAATTCGTTGTTTGAAGTACATTCTCTCGATGAAACTAATTGAAAAATACGACCAAAAATTCAACCAACACAAACTCTAGAGCTCCACTTTATGTTGGATTGGAGTTGTGGGTACCGAATGTTCTTCGTCATATATCTGAGATGACCTCCTCCTTCTGAAGGCGGCCCTCTTTATAAATTTTTTGCCACTATCAGGAATGCCTTCATCGCCACTTAGCATCCGGTAAATCTGCATTACAGATGAAGAAAATAAAACCCAACTTAGTAAATCCCATGTAGAGATTGGGTTTGGGTACTGTAAGATAGAAAATGCATCACAAGATGTGAAGACCTGGTTAAACAAACAGAGAAACACAAAGCACAATACTGACAACTACTAATACTTTTGGGGCATGTATTTCCTTCGGATTACAGCAAAATGAAGTATTTTGATTAAATTAAATTTTCATGATCATAAACATATTACATATGAGGTACCATTAAAAGATAATGAAGCAACAAAAGAAACTATGAGATACCGAAATGAAATAATGAAGCAACAAGAAAACTACATTTTATTTATCCATCCTAGCTATTTATGCTCCTTTATTTTAACTTCATATTTCATTTTCCAATCTGTGGTTAATAAATTGATAATACTAGGAAGCCTTTGAAAAGTTCAATACGGCACATATGGTCATTTTTTTTTCTTCACTTTTTTCCTAGTGCAATAAGTTACCTGGCTCATTTTTAGACGTTCGGTTGGGTCCTCGTTAATGCATTGCGAAGCAATCCATACCATGTCATTCAGCTGCTCCAAGTCACAGGCACCAGCCAGGTGAGGATCAATAAGTTTTTGAAAGTTCTTCCCATTTATCAAAGGTTTAGCCTAGAAGGAAAAAGAACAAGTTCATTGTTGGTAATAAGGGTTTGACATAGCAAGGTTTTATCAAGGGCAACAATAAAATATCTTCTAGTTAGTATTTGATCATTTACCATCTATCATACTGATCTAAACCATAAGAGCATCTCCACCAACTTTGCTAAAATAGCAAAAAAATGGGTTTTTTTTTTCTTCATTTAAACCTTTCCAACAACATTGCTATCTTGTTTTCTATAATAGAAAAAACTTCAAAATTTCCTAAATTTAGAGAATTCCCTAAAACTTAATAGTAGGAGAGAGAAATGAATATTTTATTAAACCCCACCAACGAAATCAAATATTTATCATTTTATATTTAATTTCTTTTTTTAAAGTACATTGGGATGGTAAATTATAGAATATTATAATAATAAACTTTGAGTTAAAATCTCTAAAATAGAAAATCTGTTGGAGTTGGATGTAAATCTTTATAGAGATTTCAACACTTGGTTCTCTATTTTAGAAAAAATATAGAAATCTTGTTGGAGATGCTCTAAACCATAACAAGTTATACTCATCATATGCTGGTTTTCTCCTAAGTTTTCGCGCGATAAACAATTCGAGAGTAAACCATTTAATTATTTATTTATCCAAAATAAGAGGTTAACATTAGGCTAACGGCTAAAAGCAAAGTGTAAGAAAAAAAATACATACCCACATAATTAGACTGCCATTAGACTCATCCAAAGCAGGACGTCCAGTGATGATCTCTAACAAAAGGACTCCATATGCATACACATCCGTTTTCTCATCAACCAAGCCATCTGTGAAAACCTCCGGAGCAAGGTACCTGTTGTAGTTCAATAAAGCAACTCGTATACGTAAGTAAGACAAATACCTGAATCCCCCATATAGAGAAAAAGAAGAGCAATGAACTACCGGAAACCATCACAGTTCTTTGCTTACATACCCAAATGTCCCTTCAAATTCTGATACGGTGAGGTGCGTCCATTGATCTGGAAGCCACTTTGCCAGCCCAAAATCAGAAATCTATAAGTCATCAAATGTGATACATCAAAATGACATCTAGACCAAATAAAAAAAAAACCCAACAAATATAAGTTTGGTAAGAGGTGTCTTGTTTAATTATCTTTAAATTTGTCGTGACATATCGAAAATATGTGATGAGAAAAAAAGGCGGTAATTTCAAATTAAATATGTTTCCATCAATTGCATGGTAATAAAAGTGAGGATACAACAATTGGCATGAAGGGTATCATACTATCATATAATACTTAACATATAAAAAAAAAATACACATTTCATTTCAATAAACTCAATTAGGATTACCCGAGGTTCGAAGTCCTCCGAAAGTAAAATATTAGCTGCCTTGATATCTCTATGA
Organism: Centaurea solstitialis; assembly: GCA_030169165.1. Lineage (NCBI taxonomy): Eukaryota > Viridiplantae > Streptophyta > Magnoliopsida > Asterales > Asteraceae > Centaurea > Centaurea solstitialis. Next base: position 22,154,403 of record CM058042.1, read on the forward strand.
ATGATCCTTCGTTTACAACCCTCATGAAGATAAGCAAGGCCTGATGCAGTGCCCAGTGCAATATTGTATCTGATTCTCCAATTAAGTTTCTCTTTCTGACCTGAAATACGGATTAAGAATAACCATTTCAGATGGTATTTTTTTTTCACTCGTACATTCTACAAGAATTCATTATTCATCATCAAATGATTATAAGTTTAGAATATATGTAATTTACTCTATAAACAATGAAATTCAAAACCAACCGGAAAGAAGAGAAGCTAAGCTCCCATGATGCGATAGAGGAAGAACGAGGTGCATTCCCCCCTCAACTCCATAGCCAATAACGTTAGAAATGTTTGGGTGGTTGACGTGGACAAGGATTCCAAGCTCGGATAAAAAATCGGAAGTCATCTCTTCAGGTGTACCTCTAATTAGTCGTTTCACTGCTATAATTTGTCCATCTTGCAAACGACCCTTGTAAACTTCAGAATAACCTCCCTCTCCGATTACGTTTTCTTTTCGCAATATCATAGCAAGTGCAGAAAGAATGTTAACCCACAAGAAATTTATTTTCATGATGTAAAATTGCAGGCCATTTAGCATAACGATTTCTATTCCAATATATAGTTATGTCAAATGCAGAGCGATATAAACTTCATAATAACCTTCATGGCTCCAAAGATATTATAGGTCATTTAGCATATTGAGTTTGAAAATTGATAATCTACTACAAAAGAACTTGTAAAAGATGTATCTAGTTTGAAAAACAATCTAATAATTTCAGAAAATGACATGTGGAATGTATTTACTCACAAATAGATTGAATAAAAATAAAAGCTAGTTGTTTATAATATGTTACGAATCATGATCCAAGGCCCAATAAGTGAAAGAGAATTAGTGATTGGGCCCTTTTTAGGGTTAGGGTTTAATTTACGTATTTTGTCTAATAAATAGGGGATAGGGTTTTGATAGATGGGTATTCAGTTTTGCTATTCTTAAGTCGTTTAGGACTCTTAGCTGTTGCTTGGAGAGAGGGATTTGTCCCTGGTTATTATCGTTTCTTTCTTTAGTGTCTTGTAATTTCTTATTTTCTTATTTCAATTTCAATAAAAGCATAGATTCTAGTAATTGATTTTACCGGTAATTTCTTCTATCTTTTCGATTCTCTATCATTGGTCCGACCTGCCGCCGCTTGCCGGATCTTCACAATGCCAGCGACCACCCGTTCCGAACAAAGCCGCCTCGATGCTCATGAGGCTCAGATTCAACAACTCCAAGCCGATGTGACAGAGATCAAGGCGGCGATCAAATCTGTTCAGGCCGATCAAGGCGAGCAAGCCGAATTCCGTAAGTTCATCATGAACTGGGTTAAACATCAGGATAAGCGAGCTATGGATGAGGAAGGTGAGGGATCTGATTTATTAGAGAAGGAGGGCGATTCTGGGTGGGTTTCTGATCCCAAACGAAAATCTCCTTTGAATAAGGAGGGTGGTCAATTCGCTACTGATCCCCTTCCTTGGGCAACAAAGAAGGTAAAGTTACCCGAGTTTTCGGGTTTCGATCCTCAAGGGTGGATCACGAAAGCGGAGCTCTACTTCGAAATTCATGGCGTTGCTCCTAATTTACGCATTCGCTTGGCTCAATTGAGCATGGTTGGGGTTGCGCAACACTGGTTCACCATTGTGAAAGAAGTTTATGATCAACTAACTTGGGACCTACTTACCAAAGAACTTCTCCATCGATTTAGTGGGTTAGAGATCCAAAACCCCTATGAACAATTGGCCACTATTCAACAAGTAAGTTCAATTTACGATTATATAGATGATTTCGAGTATCTTGTTTCGTTGGTCCCTCGGTTACCCGAATCCCAAGCTTTGGGTTATTTCGTTGCTGGGTTGCGTGATGATGTCAAACGGTGGGTACGTCTTCATCGACCGAAATCCCGTCTGGACGCCATGTATTTGGCCAAGGACGTGGAGGAAATGTTACGTCCATCTTCGATCAGCGTATCTCAGTCTCGGTTTCGCTATCAGGGAGGGGGGAGTGGTAGACCGGGATTTCTACCTGATGTTCGGCCTATCTCGATGAGCCGTTCCGAGGTCACAGACCCTCCCGGCTCGATTTCTGCCGATAAAGGTACATCGCCTCGTTTGGAGTCCAATTGCTCGCCGTCGCTCACGTCAGTCGACTCATCATCGGTGGGAGGTCGTAATCGAGGATTTCGTTCATTGACTCGTTCTGAATGGGAGGAGCGACGCAAAAAGGGTCTATGCTTCCGATGCGGTCAGATTTTTGGACCCGCACATAAATGTCCAGAAGGTGCAATGCGTGTTTTATTATTGGCTGATGATGACCATCTTGATGCGGAAGGAGCAATTCGAGCAATGGATGCTTGGGAGGAGGCAGAGACGTCCAAGATTCAGGTTTCTGATACAAGTCTTGAGGACAAGACTTTATTTGCAGGAGGGAGTATTGTTACGAATCATGATCCAAGGCCCAATAAGTGAAAGAGAATTAGTGATTGGGCCCTTTTTAGGGTTAGGGTTTAATTTACGTATTTTGTCTAATAAATAGGGGATAGGGTTTTGATAGATGGGTATTCAGTTTTGCTATTCTTAAGTCGTTTAGGACTCTTAGCTGTTGCTTGGAGAGAGGGATTTGTCCCTGGTTATTATCGTTTCTTTCTTTAGTGTCTTGTAATTTCTTATTTTCTTATTTCAATTTCAATAAAAGCATAGATTCTAGTAATTGATTTTACCGGTAATTTCTTCTATCTTTTCGATTCTCTATCATAATATGATTGTCTTCAATGTAATTACGTTTGACCAGAAAAAAGACTAGAGTTGAAAAACTTCTTCATTGTTCTTTACTCGCAACAATCTTGTTACAAATAACTCTCAAAAGGCACAAAAGCAAGTTCCATAACAGCATATTGTTATCTCAAAGAGATTAAGGCATTGTTTGGTAAACCCAAAGTAGCTTATAAGCTAGCTTTTTGATAAGCTACTTGAAGGTAACTTTTTGTAGCTTTTTGTAGCTTTTTCCAATTATACCTTTAATATTAATTATCATATCTCAATATAAATATAATATAAACTTTTTGGTAATTTGTTCATAAGCTAGCAAATCAGCTACTAGCTAGCTTATCAGTTACCAACTAGCTTATCAGCTAGTTTACCGAACATAGCCTAAAAGTGTGGAGTACATGTTAAGACAAATAAAAACTTTGAAGGCATAATCTATTGAAGAGAAGTAACAAACCACGATTGAAGTTATTGGTTGCATCTTTGAGTTCTTTGAGTGAGTAATTTTTCCATGAAGCCTCAAAACAATACAACTCGGCATCTAAATGGGAAGACAATTCTGGCATGCTCTGCATGAGTTTCTTGCTCTTTTTCTTGGTCAGCTTCTTTATGGAAGGTATGCTAGGAAGGCCAGGATTAAGCGTATGCAACGTTGCTGATGGTGCCTTCTTAAATTTATGTAAGAACCCATTCCATTGCTTGGGATGAGTTTTTGGATCAATTTGAGCTACTACATCTGAAATGCCGTATGCGGGAGATGATGAACCTGAAGCACCGCTGTTCTTTGGCGATGCTGGATCAGATTCACATTTATCCTTGAGATCCCTTAGTGTTGACTCGTCGGAAATGTCTTCATCCTTATCTACAAAGCTAAATTTTAGCAATTAATGTTATAGAAAAATTTAGTCACGGAAGGGAAATTCAAGAATATGGACAATGGCAAGTACATGCAAGTCGTAAATATACCATATCATGAACAAGACCATAGATACAAAGGGATTGATTAATCATAAGAAGGAGTTATGAAACAATTATCAAATAAGGAGACCCATATAGATCTGATTAAGGCTATGTTTGGCAAACTAGCTGATAAGTTAGCTTATGACCGATAAGTTAGCTGATGACTGATAAGATAGTTGATGAATAAGATGCGTTTGGCAAAAACTAGCTGATAGCTTATGACTGTAAAATGACAAAAAATACATGTTTAAAAATTGGTAGTGTAAAAAGTAGCAAGGGTATATTTTGAATAAAAAAAAACAATAAGTCTCATAAGTCACCAAAACGCTAGGGAGAGTAGCTTTTCAAAAAGCTAGCTTATGGTCCATCCAATGATCCAAACATGTACCTGACTTATAAGCTTTATAAGCTACCTTATTTTTACCAAACGATGCCTAAGCATAATAACCTAAGTTCATGCAGGAAAAAGACAGCAACTATTACTGTGTATGCAAATAAGTTATATAAAATAATCTTCTGTAGATTGTAGAACATGTCTTTGGCTAGTGTTTTTTTTTTTTTGGAAGAGGTATCCCAGACCACATTGGGCCCAGACTAATCCTCGACAATTTTGGGCCGAAGCCCGACTGCTAAAGCATGCAGCCCGGGATCTGTATATTGGCTAGTGTTGATTGTTAGACACATTTTTTTTGGGAAAATTTCAATTGAAAAAGTAAAAACCAACTTTCAAGAACTTTAAAAAACCCTACATTTCCACTTCTAGAAACATGAAAAGTAATCCAATATAGATGAACAAGTAAGAATGATAATGATACATGATAATAGTTACAACGTTAATGAAAACACATAACAACAACAATAATGACTGACATTAGATACCTTCTTTTACACATTGCTTCTCATATTCTTTCTATGTGTCTCTGTTTGAGAAAACTGACAATGGAGCTGCTTTACATGTTAGGGTATTAGGATTGCTAATACCTAATGGTAGCTCTGGAACTTGGTAAGACCAACAAATATATAATTAACATTTCTCAAGCACCTAAAACGATAACTCTCTCATGATGAGCAAGCCAATCAATATGCATTTTCTATCTTATTCAGACTGACATGTGTTTGATAAGACTTCATATAAATATGAATACTGGCGCATAGTTTTGAATGCAGTTAATAAGATCAGAATCTTTGTTGAACAAAAAACTAGTGATCTTCTTAATTCATTGTTTAATTTCGTCAAGCTTTTCCCTCGTGTCAATTTTAAATGGGAGAATGCCTGAGAATATGCCATGATGGTATGGCCCCATACTGAATAATAAATAATAAGGTTGTGAGAAGGCCACTGTATATGTTTCGAAACTACAACGAGAACACAAGTTTCCCTTTGATAGAGTTGGTCTGTAAGGCTTTTCTTCCCCCCTAGACCTGAGTTTGAGTCTTGTTAGTGCCATGTTCTTAGTTTTCACCTTTTAATTTCAAATTTATTATGTTTCTAGAAAAAACTTATAATAAAAGACTTGAACACGAGACCCGAGATATGAAAATCAACGAACTAACCACCACCGGACCAATGTTGATTTTGTGAAAAATATCCACATATTTGTTTCTTGTAGTCAAATGGTGCCACCACTTGATAAAATTTCTAGGTCCGTCTTTGAAAGAAATAAGTTACAGTTAATGGTGAACATTTTATACCTTCAGCAGAAAGAGGAACTGAAGAATCAGAGAACAGGATTCTCTTATTTCCCACTGCAAATATAACCCCTTCCTTCTTTTCTTCTTCAGCCATCTCTTACTGAAATTTAGCATCATAAAAACATCAACAAAGCATCATTGAATAGAATTGAAACTATGTGATTGATAAAACATCATGAATGAATGCATGGAAGATGAACATACCAACATGATTAGTTGATTACCTGAACCAAAGACCTTTTATTCCCTAATCATTTCACACAAATTCTATTGTTTAAAACCTATAAATTATAACAACCTAAATCACAATATACAAAATTGGTCAATTGGAAGGTGATGAAAACACGATATATCTAACAAGGTTCATAATTAACAATTGAAATTGAACGATTAACGAAATAAAAACATGAAATTTCTTCTTTAGACAACAAAAGTGGAAGAAGATTTGTGGAATTGATGATCGAATCAATAAGTTATGAATTAGAAAACGAGAGACAAACCTTGAGGAATCTGAATGCATGAAGATTTAGGGAGAAACAAGAAGCAGAAGCCTCCTCCATGTGATGATGATGATGATGATGATGGTGAGAAAAATGAGAGATGGTGGTAGCCATGGGAGTGGTGGTGTTTGCATATTTCGGTGGATTTCCATAGGGGTACCCCTCTCCCGCCCTCCATGAAGTAAAACTACACAATGGTCCTTCAACTATTTGCTAATCTTCAATTTTGGTTATTCAACAAATTTTCTTTTCATTTTGGTCTATTTTACGACTTTTTTTTTGAAGGCATAGCGGCATCGAACCAACAAACAACTATCATGAATACACACACGCACGCATGTCTCCCTGGCGGTATCGGGGATTCATGGACAGTCCACTAATCCATCGTTTCGTTGTCCAATTTATGACTGGACTAGCCCAAGGACTTGGTACTCTTCATGCCCTCAATTGACTCCCCATGGGATCGAACCCGGATAGACTGGGATCCCATCCACACCCCCAACTGAGCTAGACAACATTTGTTTTACAAAAACAGAATCTCTATTCTTCGAGTTATATAAATTTCAGTATTTCACCTCTACACCCTACTTTTGAGTGATATTTAAAGAGCCACTTTGGTTTGGTTACTTTCTTACATGCATTTTTAACGTTTGGTTCCGATAACTTGTGTTAGAAATGAGTCGTTTGTTAAAGATTTTACCTTTGTCGTTAGAAAGATAACAAAGTGTTTTAGACAAAAAGATCGATCACTCCATTCCTTTTTGTTTTGTGGTTCGTAGAGATCAAAGAGGGTTGTGGAAAAGCTAGTATGACGGGGCATTTGGTGATTTTAGTGTCACCAGGTTTGTTTTAGTGGTATAGGATGTATGGATTATCAATGGAGTCGTATGTAGTTTTGGTCAAATCAGGACGTGCGGAATGCACACTTGTACTCGAAACGAAATCTGATCTCGGTTTGGTTTAAGGAACGCCTCGTGCCGCGAGCTAGAGTTAATCCCAGTGGCCACAATCTGGAAGCGTCTGGATTCGAACTTGGGGTAGAAGGATTAACAAGCGACTTTCCCCATACGCCTTAACCAGTACGCCACAGCCTTGTGGTTAGCAAAACCATCTTTCTTAAAATTTATTTTATTTATTTGTTCATGTCAAAAGAACAAGAACAGGATATATAAATAAACATTTTAAAACCGTTTTTGCCTTAGATTGATCATAGGCACGTCCATTAAAATACTAAAATAGATAATCCCACCTTCACAAACGTTGTTATAATATATATTTTGCCAATACCTTTTTCATATAACATTGTTTTAATAATTGTGTGTAAAACAAGAAGAATGCTAGAGCCCAAATCAATCTTGATTCAAAACCTTTGAAATATGTCCTTTGACATAAATTACAAGATTCATTGAAGAAAAATGAAGATTGTGTAAAAATCTCCAAAGACGAACATATTGTAGTCCTTTTTAGTGGGCGTTACGAGTGATTAATCCCTCGAAAATAACATAAAGGTCCTTGTTTTCCGGGCCAAAGATATCATCTGCCTTCTGTAAAGTATCCTAAGAGAGAGAAAAAAATGAATAATTAGGGGACGTTTTGGGGCGGATAAATGCGAGAAAGTTTATGCACACGTACCTCTTTTGTCTGCTTGTGCGAGTTTAGTTCCTTTACGTTTGCTAAAAAGGCACCGAACTGCTCATATGACAATCTTCCTCTGATGAAAGTGAAAGAAAAGATGCATGATTGTTAAAGCCGAAGCAACACCAATGATTGTCCTAATAGAATACTTCTCCTGACTTTTATGTTATAGATCAACAACTGCAACTCCTATATGATGACCTTATAACAAGTCCTATCAACAAAGTTGGACAATCTAATGACACAAGAAATAAATCGTCTAATTAGCCTTTCTATAACACTTTTGAAAAGTGTCATGTAAAAAAGGCCAATTAAGATACTATACTATTCAAACGCGTAAATATTAAAGGCTAGTAAGACAAATTTATTTCATCGATAATGTTTGTTAGACAGCCTAATATCGGTCTAACATTTTATCTTTTATACCATCCCTCTGCAGAATCTGCAATAATCTACTCCAAGTGTATGTTGTGAACTAAAATCAATGCTATCAAAAGGTTGTATAGAATACAAGGGACAAATAGGTAATTTTAGCTAACAACTTCATGAAAAATATATCCTTGTGGTATTGGCCTAGCCGGTAAGAAGGTGGGACATCCTTGCAGAATAAATGGGAGTTCCGGGGTTTTACTCTAGAACCACCCACCCGATCTTGGGACACCCGATGGGGATACAGCGGGTGGCATCATATCATTTTTTAGCAAAACTTTGTCAAATATATGTTGCAATCAACTAGGGTATCTACAAAATTGTTGCAGTTTTCATGAAATGGAGGGAGTAACTTGGAAGGGTGATTAAAGGGTTAAGCAATAGAAAAAAACTTTAGCATCATGGTTTAGCCTGCAGGTTTGGTAAGTCAAATTTAGTGAAGAACCAAACTTATCAAGGGCTATTTTCACCATTACAAGTGCAATGGTAGCAAGTTACCTCACTTGTCTGAAAAACTCTTTACCATCCACTCGCGTCCGTCCTGAAAAAACAAGCAGAAAAAAGGCATATGAGATGTATGTGATCTTTTTTCAGAAATGATGTTTATAAGTAGAATAGCAAACACTTCTATTGACTTAGATGCACTATGCTTAACTTATTGCAAAGAGTATTTACAATCAAACAATACAAATCCTTAAGCAGTTGATACCAACAAGCATATATGGATTTCATGGAGGTAAGAGAGATCTTCTATAACCAATATTGAGGAACTTCGGATGGATTTCACAACAGCAATTTAAGAACCAAGGGGGCGTTTGGTTTGCAGAATGGTGTTTGATAGAATTGGAATTCATCGAACGAATTTAACTTTGAAGGAATTGGAATGGAATTTGATGGCATTCAAAGGATTCCATTGGTTCATTCCGCTATCAAATATCACTAAGAAATTTGTCATTCCAATTCCATCAAATTCTAGGAACCAAACCACCCTTAAGAAGTGAACTAGATCTTAAGTAATCTTTCAAGTGAATGCCTAAATGGTTTTTAGGCCTCTATTTAACTCTAAAAGACGTATGTGGAAAGGGACTTATCCAATCTGCCATTTGTAAAGTAACTGGTCTCGCTTCTTTTTCATGTCAAAAGTTCAATCTGCCATAATCTGGGGGAAAATTGCATAATGCTTATAAAAGGCACCTCTTAATTTCAAGATGAAGTTTTTCAAAGCTAACTATGTTGTGATCAGCATCCATACCTGACATGGAGCCATACGGGCTTGAGGTCGCTGATGAGAAGACAGAAGATCTCTCATCGGACGTGCTTCTTGCGGTCGAAAAAGAAATAGAGTGTCGTCTTGGGAGAACTGGCTTAGACGTCCTCTTTGGGGATCCAGATGCTGATAGGCTTGGAGGGGATCCGGGAGGTGTTAGCCGAGGTGTGTTTGTTTGCGATGCTATCAACAGGCCAGGTGACACATGTGGCCTTGAGGCTGATAATGGCAAAAAAACACAAAAAACCGAAGTCAGCAGTACATTTCCAAATTTATCCAACATGATAGAAAAGTACTTAAATTTATCAATTAATCACGAGGAGCCGTTGGAGATATATGATTACATATAGAAGTACTAATCCAAGTAGCTCACCATCCGTTACTGGCACTGGTTCATCCTGATACGAATTCTGTCCTTCTGATGACCTGATCGGGTATGCACTTGAAGGTGGCGCAGTTTCCTCATCTTCTGAAACACGTTACATCTCTTTAAGTTTTATAAAGCACTTCTTGGAGTACAATTATTTGGAGTGAAAGTAAAAATCAAGTTACCTCCAGAAAAGGACTGGGATGACAAACTTGTATGGTCTGGCACAGTTGATGCAACTGCATGAGGAGGGTCCTTGGCCTGCTACCAAACAGATACTTGAATAAGAGGAGATTTGGATGGTTAGCTAAGGGGCTGTTTGGTTGATTTGGACTTGGGTGATATTCAGACTATTTATTCAGCACAACAACCGAACAACAACCTATTTGTTTACATACAAACAACTATATCCATACAGACAGCTACATCCATTCAGGTCTTAACAGAAAACGAACCGAACAACACCTACGTCCTTAATGAATAAGGTTGTCTGTGTGGATTAATCTCTTTGTATGGTTTGAAAAAGTTTTTGTATAGGAGGGTTTTTTCATGAATGGGAGGAGTGTGTTTTTTTAATTGGGAGAGACATGTTTGGACAAAACTTGGCTTTCTGCATAAAGCTCCCTCCTTAGAGCTTACTGAATATGCCACATTCTATATCATTAAGCCACTACCAAACAGTCATGTATAGGTGACTGAGTAGGCTATCTGTCTCATTAAGCTCATTAAGCTGCTAAGAAACAGGCCCTAAGCCCCTAAGTACCATACTGAAGATGGTTAGGCCTTTAACTAATGTCTCAAATTGTAATATAATATTGACATATTGTCAAAGTTCAAAGTATGTTCTTCTGGTCTTATTTTACATATGCAACAAAAAGTAGACCTTAAACCATAACAAACAATCTTTGATCCACCCGAACTCTTAAAGAAAAGTTACTCACAGAATTGCCTTCTTCATCTTGAAGCGACATCATGAGCGTCTTCCTGAAGCTCTCCAACTGCAGGATTTACATGAGCAACTGGTTTTAACTTTCTACTCCATAATTGACAAATTGCTTATTAAAAGGATAGAAGATCAAAGCTAAAAGCATTTGGTTATGCATTTCTACCCATGATCAAGAAGAAATGAACTTAATCTCAACAGCAGGATATAAAATAGAGATAAAGTATCAACATATTTGCATGTTTTCAATGGACCAAAAGGCCAACCGGTTCATCCGCCGAGTCAACCGGTTTCAAGCATTTCTATGTATTTATTTTCTTGCTTTCTTTTATATATATAAAACCAAAAATTTGATGGACATAAGTTCAAACATTAAAAATGAGTTTTACATCATTCCGAACACATTAAAGAAACACAAGTTGAATCATCCTCAGTCTTCATTCAAGTCATTTTCTTTCCCAAATTAAACCATGGAAATCAAGAATTAAACAGACATATAATCAACCATATGCAAATATTTATATATAATCAACCGGTGTAACCATGGAAATTAAGAATTAATAGTAGACCATATGTAACCATAAAAATCAACAATTTCATGGATCACCCGGTTGGTTTTTTACCGGTTCGGTTCAACCGGTTGAACCTGGTTTTTTTGATAAAACCGGCCAGTTCACTCCGAGCCATAAATTGCAATAAAACTGGTCTCAATTGAACCGGTCTCTTCCCCAAATTTGAACAAACTTCGCTTCCTATTCTCCCAATTAGAAGAACAACATACCAATTTGACATAGAAAACAAAGATCATACATTAAATTACCTTCGTAACATCGCGATTGAGCTTCTTAACTTGTTCCGATAGCGACACATTCTCCTTCAACAGAATTTCCTAACAAAACATAACTAAAAAAAACGTTCATATCAAAACAAAAAATATATCAAACACATATTCATTCATAATTACAACAAAAAAAGACTTCAAAATGTAAGAAGCTGACTTTCTCTTGATCAACACGGGAGAGCTTATCAAAACTATCCGAGAGCGAAGCGTTAAGCGATTCAATCTGCGCCTGGAGGTCTTCGACAGCTACGTCGCTGTCGGCAAGCTGGTTTCGAAGCTCGGACGACTCCGATTCAAGAACGGAGATTCGAGCGAAAAGCGCAATGGAGGTGATCTTGCGAGCGACGTCGAGCTGTTCGTATGGATCGGAAGGTAGAACTTCCAAGACCTCCGGTGGAAGATCGAAGGCCGCCATAACCACTGCTGATTAATAAAATTCAGTTGCAAGTTTGAAGAATGTGAACAGAGTGTTCAACCAGAGGTTGAATGTGGAAGTGGAAGAAAGATTGTTGTTTTAGATAAGGAGGTTTTCAACAAATTTTTAAATTTATTTTTCTAATATTTTTTAAGTATATTAAAATCGGTTAGATAAAGTGTTTAAAATATGGAGAAATATTATCAGAAATTAATTTTAAAAAAAAAAACCGATTATTGGAAGGGAATAGTTTTTTAAAATACTAAGTTATTAAAAAAAAGTTATTATGTCTATTCACCTCTCAAAGATGTTTTTTTTTTTTTTTTTTAATGTATTAAACATTAAATTTTTGTATTATGTTATAAAATGACTTGTTACCTGCTTAGTCGGGTAAACCATCGTTGGAGACCGTCGTTGAAGACCCAGAACCATCGTCAGAGATCACCCGGCAACTGTTCTCCAACGGCAACCATCTCTCGATTCCATCACCATCGAGAACCATCGCCACCACCCAGAACCACCGCTACTGCCGTCGAGAACCACCATCCAGAACCACCGCTACTGCCTTCGAGAACCACCATCCAGAACCACCACCATCGCCGCATATAACCACCACCCAAAATCACCACCGTCGCCGCCCATAACCACGACCCACAACCACTGCCACCCAGAACCATCATTCAGAACCACCGTCGCCTAAAACCACCATCGCTGCCGCCCAGATGCTCCAACCACCATTGCAAGTGATCGATTGATGATCGGTTGAACCGGTCGTTTGTAACACAATAACAAAAAAGATAAAATAAAGTTTGATATATCAAAAAAAATATTTTTGGTAGGTGGATATTCATAATAAATTTTTCGGTATAGTTTAATACATTTAAAAAAAAATAATTATTAGAATTTAGAACCTTTACAATGAGTCTTTTAAGGTTATTATATTGTATACAAAGGCATCATAATAACCTATGAACTTTTAGAAAAAAGTTGGAACAACTTGATAAGTTTTATGTTTATGGAATACATATTTAAAATTTTTATTAAAGCTTTAAAGAATTCCAATTCATGCTCGGTTAGGTCAGATGGGGGTTGATCATAAAGGCCGATTTAGTATACTAGAAGAAGTTTAGAACAACTTTCTGCTTAATTTACCAAAAAAGAAGTACAATACTTATATCAAGAAAACAATCTCTAAAACCACCAACTACTTATTTCTAAGCCATAAATAAAGGGCATTTACCTTCATATGACTCCTTATTAGTTCACTCGAACCGTCCTCAAGTGAGCGGGTCAGGATTGGCAACGAGTTTAGGGGGTAAGATTGGTGCGGGGCCCCTTAGGTTACCCATCAGGTACCACCCTCTCTCTCTCTCTCTCTCTCTCTCTCTCTCTCTCTCTCTCTCTCTCTCTCTCTCTCTCTCTCTCTTTCTCTTTGTCCTCTTTCTCTCTCTTACATATATATTAAAATAATAAAAAAAGTAGGGTAAAGATTCAGTTAGTTAGGGTAGTGGTATTTCATTTTTGGGTAAGGAGGGTAGGAAAGAGAAAAAACTGATGTGATGCTGAAGTAACATCAGGGTTCAGAAGGTAGCCTTACTGATAGTCTTAGGAGGCCATGTATTCAACATAAATAAATAAATAAAAACATAGTAAAATATTTATTATTAAAATCTGGAAAGTGGTGATATGAGTTCGTATGAGTTGACCTCCATTAGGTGCTTTGCCCTCGATGTAACAACATTCTTGAATCGGTGGACAATTGGTTTGAACTGTGAAGTGCTATTTAATCTCGATGTTGTGCAGAAAAGAATTCTGAATATTTTAGACATTTGGACTTTATTGGAGTTGTATTATGCATACTCACATGTGAGTAAGTTATGGACAACCGTTGTTTGGATCTCTCTTTATTCGATTTGGTTTCAAGCTCTTGAAATTATCTTGTGTTCGGTAGTTTGCGTAGCGATAGTAACTTGTTGATTGATATCCAACTTCCCTCGTTTCGATGGTTGTGTCATCACGCTAACGCTTTCTTTGGGTCTTGGGTGTTGTGGTGCTGCAACTCAGCTACCTGTTCTTGTTTGTGGGTTTTGGTTGGTACTTTGTTTTTTGTTTTATTAGGCGTCCCATGTAGGTTTTGTTGGGTTTCAACTGTTTCACATTGAAACTTATTTTGAGGTCTTCGACAAGACATTTCAAACAAGAAAAGTTCAACATTTTCTTTTCACAAGTGTTTTTTGAGTTTGATACCATTTATAATGTCTATAAATTTAAGTTTATAAAGAGTTCATCAATCAACACATTATATATCATATACAAAAGGCAGGCGCACTGGCTCCGACCCGCCGGTGCGACCCGCCCAAACCCAAACTCCAAATCCATATTCATTTTTAGTTTTACACATTAGCCCCCTCAACTATAATACTTATTCACTTTATACTTTTTACTTTTCAATATTTCATTTTATGTTTTAATCATATATCGTATATTGACTAAAATATGTTAAAAAAATACATTTTAATTTTAACAAATTACGTCATTATAATCGTATCGTTGATGCGATCGAAATGAGTCTAATATTGAATATTTTTTGATGTAATTATTTTATTATATACTATATTTACGCTCTAACCGACCCAAACTTTATACCCATTTTCAAATTTACATATTAGCCCCATAAACTTATAATATTTATTCACTTTATATCTTTTGCTTTTCAATATTTCATTTAATGTTTTACTCATATATCGTATATTTGCTAAAATATGTTGAAAAAATACGTTTTGATTTTAACAAATTACGCCATTATAATCGTATCATTATATACGAGCCTAATATTGAATATCTTTTGATGTAATTATTTTATTATATACTATATGTAGTACGATTATATAAACCCAAAACACTGTTCATGAATAACAGCTACCGACATTTGAAGAAATTGCATTTTACCCCCTTAAAATTATAATATTTATTCACTTTATACCTATTAGTTTTCTATATTCCATTTTGCGTTTTAATAATATATCGTATATATTGGTGAAATATGTTAAAGTGTCTATACCTACTGTTCATGAACACTCTTTTGGCTTCCTGATAATTGTTAGTATTATTAAAATCTTGTAAAACTAAATTTTTTGATTTTTGATTTCTTAAATATATTATTTATTTATTAAATCTTTCGTACGACAACATTTGTACATACTTTATGTTTCAAATAAATCCATGTTACTACTTACGATCAAATCTACCACAGTTTATAACACGGCGTGAAGCCCAGACACTTAGTAGGTAACTTCCTCTAAAATATTAACATAAAGTTCATGTTACTACTTACGATCAAATCTACCACAGTTTATAACCCAGCGTGAAACCCGAGCTCTTAATAGGTAAGTTCATCTAAAATATTTTTCACAACAACAGACCTTTACAATATTAACAAAACTCCCCGCAGCAAAGCGCGGGCAAACTCCCTCGTTAATTCACATGTGATGGGATTTAATTTACAAATTAGTACATTTCATATTTGCATTAACGATATAAGTTGTTTCCCAAATACAAATCAAAACAAAATACGCATATTTTAATACAATTTATCCTATAATAATTTATATATAAAATATATTTTTTTCACAAGTAATGATTTGTGTTCGTGGATGATGGATTAGAAAATTGGTGTAAAGATTCCACTTTCTAACATCGTCCCATGTGATCGATCTCTTTGTTATCATTCCTAACATAAGTTTACGACCTCCGATCATCATGATCGATTTCTTTTTTCGACCAACAAAGCAACCTTTCTATGAAAACATTGTCATTGCCATTATAAATAATTATACTTAGTATAATTTTATTGATTAAGATTGGTATATGCTTGTAAGGTTTTATACAAACATTATCAAACTTGAATTTACGAATTTATTTATGCTGACATCCTCATATTTAGATGTACTAAAATCATTTGACACTGAAATCACATGGTGATATGTGTTGCACAACTTATCCTTACCTATACCAAGCTTTCAAATAACATTAATATGATATAAACATTTACTAATAGGGAGTTACGAACGAGTGATTAAAGTCGTTAAGGTTAAGCTAATGAAGTAAATTGAATTTTATTTACCCATCCATATTATAATTTAGCAAAATTTCAAATAATTAAGATAACTAAAAATTTAAATATGAAAATATGTTGTATTATTGATTATACTTTAATTAATAAATAATCAAAAAATAAAGTTGCTACTGTTTTGGTAAAAAATTACACAATTTAATATCGTAAGATGTTGTGAGGCAAATCCGTCGAGAGAAAGAAATTTAGTTCGATAAAACGTGCGATGAAATAAATGACAAGACAATTTGATGACGCAGGAAAAACCTCGAGGTCGAGGAAAAAACCTGCGGCCGACTAAAAGGGTATAGTCGACGTTGTACTAAGTATCACCAATAAGGGGTGATGTCCTCGAGAGTTACAGCGTAGATCGTGCGATTACAATAAAAGAGAATATAAATTACAAAGAGTAATGTCAAGATTGTAAAGAGAGTTTTCTAGCTTCAATGTAATCAGATGTCTTCAAATGAGGTCTTCGGACTCCTTTTATAGCTGACCATAGTGTAACTGTCGTCCATAATTGTGTGTTAAATGCAACGGTTATAATCGAAGCTTAATTCTCGCACGTAACGGTTGGAGCTTTATGAGGAGCGTATCTTGGTCTTTAACGGTCATTTGTTCTTCAATGTTTGTTGTTTACCTGTTACAAATGATCAATCTCAAGATATACTTAGCTGTTAGTATCATATCATGCGATATCGTACGTTTTGTCGTACGATATAGTATTTCGAGGGTATATTTGTCTTATCTCAGGACCTTATCTTAATACAGGATTATCATCCTGAAAGATATCTTAAGATTTTAAGTCGGTCGTCGTGCGTCGTGCGATTTTTCACCCAAACAGTTTGCCCCCGAGATTTAGGAAAAATTTTGTCCTAAATATTTCTGAATCTCTTATCTGCAAAAGCTGATCGTTAGTTATGCTGAAGAATAATCAATTGTAAATAAATGAATTTCATTTAAATCAAATCGAATATGAAACGATTTTAGTGACGTCGTCGTGATGACGCGTTTACGACAGCTGTCGTCTCAACGGTTGTAACTGAATGCGTGTCGTTGTACGATTGGACCTGCAATACTTGGAGAGAAATTCAGTTTCCATATAATAGATAATTTCAATTTGAATTAGATACATATCTCTTAATTTGTTAGAGCAATCGTTTCCCAAAATCAATCCTCTATTTTCGGCAAGGATTTGAGCGACGATTATTTATAAGGTACCCTCTTCTTTTTAGTTTTTCATGCGTTTAAAATCCATTGCCCATAAAAGTACTAGAGGTCTTGATAGTCTCAGGTTTCTTAGGTTAAGAAGAAGTCTTGATAGGTTGGATTTCACTATGTCGCCTGAGGTTAAAAGTACGATTAAGGATAGTTTAGAGGTTATGGCTTTAAGGGAGTTATCAGGATTACCGGATAATGCTATGGTTAGGGTAGCTAGTGAGATTAGACCAGCGGATGCACCGGCGGGGTTTTTTGCTTTGTTTGAATACCCGTTCAAAATAGGTTTTAGATGGCCATACAGTCCTCTGTCGCGAGCTTTCATGAGTCGTTTCGATCTTTCTCCTGGTCAACTGATGCCTCAATTCTGGAGGGTTATTAACGTCATCGAACGTGTGACGAAGGATTGGGGTCGTCCTGCATTCTCTGTCGATGACCTACTTACGGCGTATACGGTGAAGCCGACGGAGTATCATCGATATGGTCTTTTTCCCAAAGGCAGAGGGGATTCGATGCTGGTCCACGGTACCCAGGTTCACGACAGGGGTTGGAAGACAAGATACGTGTTTGTTCAGTCTTCTTCGGTCTTAGGAGATGGGGATTGGGTGGTTCCAGAGTGGAATCCATTAGGTATAGGTGTTTTTCTCGTAAAATACTTTTATTCGTAGCTTTTTGATCTGTTTATCTAATGTTGAATTACTTTTTGCAGAGATTGATTTCACGTTCGAGCCCACTGAGGAGTCAAAGGCCGCAGTCGAACGATTCTTATCATACAGCATCAGTGAACGCTTTTACTCTACCCAGAAGGCTAAAGAGATTGTGGTAGAGTGCGAAGAAGAAGAAGTTACGCAAACAGATCCTGAAGTCCAAGTGATCTCAGAGGAAGAGATGGAAGGTAGATCGTACGTTTAACGTATCGTACGATATTATTTTATTACTTGCTTCTTATACGTGTTTTGTTTTTGTAGGATCATCGAAGAAACCGTCAAGGAGAGCTGAACAGTTGGAAGCTGCTAGGAGGGCAGCTTTGAAGAAGAAGGAAATGGCTGGAGGTGAGCCTCCAGCGAAACGTACGAGGTCTACGTCTGAGGCCTCTAATCCGTCGAACGAAGCCGTTCAAAAGGCGGATGACGTGATTAACGTCTCTTCTATCAGATCCGCTCCTCCCGAGGATCAGTCGAAGGGAGTTAAAGGGACGAAGACTCCTGCGAAAGCGCCCAAGAAGACGTCGTTCGATGTTGGTTCATCTTCGATGAACATAACCTTGCCTAAGGGTTTTCTGGAGGGGGATGTAGTGAAGAAGGAAGACATCTTCCCGGCCATTGAACAGTTCCTGCTTCCTTCCCAGAAAGAACAGTTTTCGAAGCTGAGGTTCGAGGAAATCGATGCTGCAGCCGTTGGCCTTTCTTTCCTGGTAAATTTTATCTATCGTACGTTTTTTTTATATTGTACGTTATTTAGATCGTACTAATATTGTTTTTCACAGGGTTTTCAAGCTAGCCTCGGACTCCACTCTCGCATGGAAACCATCAAAGTTGACATGCGAGCAAAGATGGCCAGTGAGAGGGCCGCTTTGAAGGAAGCCGAGAAGGCCAAGGATAAGGTCTTCAAGCTTGCGTCTGAGATGGAAGCCAAACAAGTCAAGATTGATGACTTGGAGGCGAAGCTTGAAACTGTCGAGCACATGAGGGACGAGCAACGTACTCGGATGAAGATCACTCTCGATCGTGCGTCGAAGTTAGAGGAGGAACTGAAGGCAGTTCAACTGGAGAAGGCATCGAGGGAGGAGGCTCTGACGTCCGAGATCCAAGACTTGAAAGATGAAGCAGCGTTAATAAGGGTCGTGGCTCGTGCGGCCCTTATGCGTCGTGTGATAGCTGGAACCCTCACTGTTGGGCTCGCTAAGGAAGAATTGGAGGCCTTCCGTGAGCTTATGGGATCGGAGGATCTCTTGGATGCCGACGATCTTAAGGACCTAGATGAGGAGGTTGGAGAGAAGCCTGTCGAGGTTGCTGCCGTTGGGGAGGAGACTCAAGATGAAATGGTCTCTGGATCCACTCCAGCGATCTTGACTACTGAAGAGATTCCTCCTAAGATCGTGGGATCTACAGATGCTGCTGAAGGATCGGGCGATGGTGCTGGAGTTGTGGGATCCGATGCCCCTTTTAGTACTTAGTTTTATTTTGTAATCGTACGATTTTTCTTTCTGTTAAGTACTTTTTTATTTTGTTTAAGTACTAATGAATGATTTTAGTTTATCGTACATGTCAACTTGTGTTTTTAGAACTCAGTTCTTTTTAGAAACGTTTCTTTGTATCGTGCGACTGGCGTTTTATCTTGCGCGCGTGCATATTGTGATCGTGCGTTATAAGCTTAGGTTATTCATGCGATACTTGCGATATTCGTGCGATACATGCGATTATCGTGCGATACCTGCGATAAGAAAAGAATGGCTAAGGGGTGGCCGTTGGTTTGACCAACGGCGCTCCGACGCCCAAGTCAGTAGTCGTTCGTAAATAAGGTAATAACAAGAAATGAAAAAGGTTTAGAAGTAATACCTCTTAAGATGGATTGCATTCCAACTTCGTGGAATTTCTTTACCTTCGATGGTTGTAAGCTTGTATGCACCATTTCCGATAATCTTAGAGATTATATAAGGTCCTTCCCATTTGATGGAAAGTTTTCCTGCGTTTAGCTCTTGAGTATTCTGAAATACCTGTCGTAGGACATAATCACCTACTTGGAAAATTTTTGCTTTAACTTTCTTGTTGAAATGTCGTTCGACCATGGCTTTTTGTAATGCCATTTTTTGAAACGCCTTTTCTCTAAGTTCTTCCAATGCATCTAGATCATAATATAGATTTATTACGTTTTGGTCCATCGTACGATGCCTTGCTATTGGAAGTTGAGATTCGATCGGTAGTACTGCTTCACATCCATAAACAAGGGAGAAGGGCGTTTGTCCTGTTGAGGTCCTTGGAGTCGTACGATTTGCCCATAAGACTGAAGGTAATTCTTCGACCCATCTTCCCTTCGCTTCCTTTAGCCTTTTTCGAATCGAATTAATGATGACTTTGTTACTCGATTCTGCTAGACCATTGGATTGAGGGTATCTAGGTGTCGAAGTAATTAACCTAATTCCACGTTCATCGCAGAACTTACGAGTTCTTTCGCTTATGAACTGCGAACCATTATCGCACATAATCTCCGATGGTACTCCAAACCTGTATATAATGTTAGTTTGGATAAAAGAAATAACTTCCTTATCTCTTACCTGAGAAAAAGCAGCAGCTTCGATCCATTTGGAAAAATAATCGGTGAGAACAAGCAAGTAAACTTTTTGTCCTGGAGCAGGAGGTAACTTTCCTACGATGTCCATCCCCCATCGCATGAATGGCCATGGGATTAAGACAGAATGTAGGGGTTCAGAAGGTAAGTGGGACATACCTGAATGTTTTTGGCAGGCGTCGCATTTTTGTACGTACCTCATAGCATCTTCTCGAAGAGTAGGCCAATAATAGCCTTGTCGTGAGATTCTATTTGCAAGACTTCGTCCTCCAGAATGGTTTCCACATTCTCCATCGTGCATTTCTTGTAGGATCTGATTCATATGCTTCTGACTCGTTATGCATCGTAGGATTAATCCAGATGTGGATTTGCGATACAGTCTTCCTTCGAAGATCGTATACCGCGAGGCCTTCACTTTGGTCTTTCTGGCTTCCATCTTGTCGTCGGGAAGTTTATCATACCTTAGATAATTCCATATATCGAGTGACCAGTTGTAGACTTCTTCGATCATTTGTACTTTTTCTTTTGCTTCGATGGAAGACATCGTAAGATGAATTATTGGAATGTTCTCCAAAGTTGGTTCATTGAATGCGGATCCCAAATTAGCCAAAGCGTCAGCTTGAACGTTCAAATCTCTTGGGATTTGTTCTATCGAGAACTTTTCGAATCGTGCGATGCTTTCTTTAGCGATCTCGAGATAGACCATCATTTTCGAATCTTTTGCTTGAAAATCACCGTTAATTTGATTCACCACTAGTAACGAGTCACTTCGTACGTGCAGACATCGTGCCCCCGAGTTATAAGCTATTTCCAATCCAGCAATTAAGGCTTCATATTCTGCTTCGTTGTTGGTAGCCTTAAATTCACATCGTATTGAGTACACCATGTTCCCCCCGTGTGATGATTTCAGGACAATTCCTAATCCTGATCCTCTGATGTTGGAGGATCCATCGACGTATAGAGTCCAAAGCTGATTGTCTTGAATCATCACATTGTTGATTTCATCGTGCGATGGTTGCTCTACTTCTGGACTGAATTCTGCCACGAAATCTGCCAACGCTTGAGACTTTATCGCCGTTCTGGGTTTGTACGTGAGATCAAATCCACTTAGGTAGATACTCCATTTGGCTAATCGACCCGTAAGTTCAGGCTTACGAAGTACGGTCTTGAGAGGATAATTGGTTACGACTATTATATGGTGTGATTCGAAATAATGTCGTAACTTTTTAGCTGCTGTCACGAGGCCTAAAAGCAATTTTTCCATCGATGTATATCTGGTCTCGGCATTTAGAAAGGATTTACTTATGTAGTAAATTGGATGTTGTTGCTGATCATCTTCTCGTACGAGGACTGCACTTACCGCATTGTTGCTGACGGCTAAGTATAATTGCAAGCTTTCGCCTTCAATCGGTTTTGTCAACAATGGAGGGGAGGCCATGTACTGCTTCAGATCTTGCAATGCTTTTTCATGAGCCTCTGTCCAGTTGAAACCTTGGTTTTTACGTAGTACATTGTAAAATAAATGGCATTTGTCAGATGATCGTGAGATGAATCTGTTTAATGCCGCCACTCGTCCAGTAAGCTTTTGTACTTCTTTCACGTTTCTTGGGGATTGTATCTCTTTGATGGCCTTGATCTGCTCTGGACTTGCTTCTATCCCACGTTGAGTGACCATGTATCCGAGGAATTTTCCAGCACGTACTCCGAAGGAACATTTCGTAGGATTGAGTTTCATTTTGTATTGTCGTAAGATATCGAACGATTGTTTCAAATGATCAATGTGATCATGTGATCGTTCGGATTTTACCAGCATATCGTCAATGTATACTTCCATCGTTCGACCAAGATGTTCTTTGAACATCATGTTTACAAGTCGTTGGTACGTTGATCCTGCGTTCTTGAGGCCGAAGGGCATCACCTTGTAGCAGTATATCCCTTTATCCGTCATGAAGGCTGTCTTCTCTTGATCGTCTGTGTGCATCAGGATTTGATTGTATCCAGAATAAGCGTCCATGAATGTGAGTAATTCATGACCTGCCGTTGCATCGACCATCGCATCGATGTGAGGTAGTGGAAACGGGTCTTTTGGACATGCTTTATTTAAATCTGTAAAGTCGATACAGACTCGCCACTTTCCGTTCTTCTTTTGCACGACTACCACGTTTGCCAGCCAATCTGGATACTTAACTTCTCTAATCTTTCCTGTCTTTAGTAAGTTATCGACCTCGTCGTTAATAACTTTGTTGCGTTCTGGCGCGAACTTACGTCGTTTCTGCTTAATTGGTTTAAAGGATGGATCTACGTTCAGCTTGTGCGATATGATGTCAGGATCAATCCCAACCATGTCTTCGTGCGACCATGCGAAGCAATCTGAGTGTTCCTGCAAAAAAGATATTATTCTGTTTTTTATATCAGGGGTTAGTGTTGCTCCCACGAAGACTTTTCGTTCAGGATGTTTTGGATCTAGTACGACTTCTTCAAGTTGAAGGTCATCGTACGATCGTACTCCATCCTGGCTCTGTAATTGCTAGATATCCTGGGGTTTGGTCTTCATCGTGATCTTGTAACATTCACAAGCGATTTTCTTTTCACTAACGATCTCTTGCACGCCCCAGGGAGATGGAAATTTAATCTTCGGATGATAGGTCGATGGTACGGCCTTCATATCATGGATCCAGGGTCTTCCGAGTATTGCGTTGTATGCTGATGGACAATCTATGACGTTGAATTTAGTTTGCTTGTTGATTCCTTTGGCGAAGACTGGCAATACTATTTCTCCGAGGGTATTCGTCGCGTCTCCATTGAAGCCTACTAGAGTTGTAGTCCGTCGTACGATGTTGGATCTGTCGATGCCCATGATCTTTAGAGTATCTGAGAATATAACGTTAGCGGAGCTACCTCCATCCACCAATACTCTCTTGGTCAAACAGTTTCCAATGGTTAATGTTTGGGTGAAATTTTATCATCGAACGATCGAACGAGTAAAAACGTAAGATATCTTTCAGGATGATATTCCTGTATTAAGATAAGGTCCTGAAATGAAGATATAACTACCGTCAAACAAAGATAAGTGATCATCGAAGATAATCATACGATACCATCGTATGATCGTACGATTAAACTAACGATATACTTGTACAAGTTTGCTCTTATTGCAGGAAGACTTATCCAAGATAATCACGAAGCACAGCCATCGTCTATCGAGTTTAAATCTGACCGTTTGAGCAAAATACATCCTTCATCAATAACTCAGACGTTACGATCGAAAAATCAGCCTCAGTTATGACCGTTGCATTTATGGCTCAATAATGAACAAACAGTTACGAATTCAACAGCTATAAAAGAGATTCAAGATCCTACACCCAAGACAACTGATTCTGGAAGAAAAATAGCAACACGAATATTATTTCTCTGTATTTACGTTCGATAGCATTCATTTTCTTTATTGTAATCGTACGATACAACTGTAACATCGAGGATATCACCCCTTATTGGTGATCTATAGTGCAACGTCGACTATCCTATTTGGTCGGCCGCAGGTTTTTTCCTCGATTCAGAGGTTTTTCCTGCGTCATCAATCTTCTTGTCAATTTATTCTTATTTATCGCACGTTTTATCGAACGAGAATTCTTTCTTTTGACGATTTTGCCTCACGATATCTTACGATAACTATTTAAGTGAATTTTTACATAAACAGTTTGGCGCCCACCGTGGGGCCCGTTTTGAGAAAATCTTGTTCGATAAGGCGTCAGCTTACTAACCTATTTCTCCGAGTTTCTTTGTGAATTGAGTACAGGAACATGGCAAGCAGTTCTCAAACAACCTTACAGCAACAATTGGCAGCAGCACAAGAACAAATCCAGTGGTTGAATGAGCAGAACTTACAAATGAATGGTGAACTGTCAAGGTTGAGAGCATCGAATCCGCAAACTTCTCACATCCCCGTTTCCATTCATCAACAAAGGCCATTCTTTCCTCAAAATCCACCCCCTGTTTCTCAACCTCCATTTGTCCAACCACAAATGTCACAATCTTTCATTCCACCTCAAGTATCGCAAGTTAACTTGCCACCACCACCGCAGGTATCGCAAGTTAGCTTACCACCGCCACCTCCAATCAACAATTCACGTCCTATCTTCCCTCCGTTACCATCAGGTCCTTACCCAGGAGCAACCACGTTTACTTACAACCAACCTCAAACAGGGCCTCGTCCCTTTATACCTATTCCAGAACCTATATCGCACGTTCCCACCGCAGCTACCCCCATAACTCATATTCCAAACTTATCAAACGTTTCGGGAACCTCTAGTAATCCACCACCCAATGATATCGTGGATATTCGATTAAAAATGCTAGAAGAACAAAATAAGGCAATGCTCGCATTGTTAACCAAACTTCCTGGAGCTGCTGTACCTATCGAAGTTGAACCTAAAACCGGATTCCAAGCCTCACCCTATATCGATGAGATTGCTCTTGTTGATATCCCCAAAAAATATAACATTCCAGCTTTTACACCAAAATACTCTGGAATCTCTGATCCTGTGGAACACATCGCACAATACAAGCAGCTAGTATGGACAGTTCCTATTCCGACCCAGTTTCAAGAAATATGTATGTGCAAGGGCTTTGGATCAACACTTACCGGAGCTGCGTTGCAGTGGTTAATCAATTTGAAACCTAAGAGCATTGCATCGTGGTCCGAGTTAGTAAACCAGTTTACTCGACAGTTTGCAAGCAGTCGCAAGATGGAGAAACAAACAAGCGATCTCTACTATGTCGTGCAAAAAACAGGTGAAACCATTCGTGAATATTTCAACAGGTTCAACGCAGAGATGATCGAAGTCAAGAACTGCGATGTGCGGACGGCGATCGAAGCATACAAACGTGGATTAGACACATCCTCGGAGTTATACACAGATTTGACGAAGTATCCACCAGAAAACTTCGATGATGTACGAGCTCGTACGTTGGCACACATGAGAATCGAAGATGATGCCCTTTTCCGGCGTAAACATTCGAATGATAAGAAAAATCTTGGAGCGCAGAAACATGATTTCAAACCTAAACGAGTAAACAAGATTGATAATTCTCGACACGATCAGAATAAACGTTCGAACCAAGGTAAAGGTAAAGTAAGATATCCAGATTTGTCAACTTACCATTTTGCAGGTACATCGAAGGATTTAGTGGATTCTCTACGGAACTTGGAAGTCAACGTACGATGGCCCAAAAAACCAGAGAGTCCTAGCAAGGATAGAGACCAAACAAAATGGTGCGACTTCCACAGCGACCACGGACACAATACAGATGATTGTATCAGCTTAAAGAAGGAGATCGCATACCTCAAATCGAATGGACATCTTAAAAACCTTCTAGGCGATGATTCGAAAAGACCAACGTCACCCATTCCAACAAAGGTTGTAAACTGCATTACAGGAGGATCAGAAGTGTGTGGCCTCACCTATTCAGCAGCAAAAAGGCACGCACGAGAAGGACATGAAGGGCATCCCATCCCAAATGAATCCAGATCTGCGGAAGACAAAGAGCTCGATGCTACGAAGATATCGTTCGATATCGAAGATATGTCGGACACTCATCAGAAGCACCATGATGCATTGGTTATTCAGTTGACAATTGGTAACTGTTTAACCAAAAGAGTATTAATTGACGGAGGCAGTTCAGCCAACGTGATATTCGCAGAAACACTCAAGATCATGGGTATCGATCGGTCCAACATCGTACGGCGAACAACAACGTTAATTGGATTCAACGGAGATGCCACTAGTACTCTTGGAGAAATCATACTACCAGTCTTCGCTAAAGGCATAAATAAGCAAACAAAGTTCAACGTCATCGATTGTCCTTCCGCTTACAATGCCATACTTGGAAGACCTTGGATTCACGATATGAAGGCTATACCATCGACATATCATCAGAAGATCAAGTTCCCATCTCCCTGGGGCGTGCAAGAGATAATCAGCGAAAAGAAAATCGCAAGGGAATGCTACAAGATTACGATGAAAGCCAAACCACATGATATCTAGCAATTACAGAACCAGGATGGAGTACGATCGTACGATGATCTTCAATTAGAAGAAGTCGTGTTGGATCCCAAACATCCTGATCGCAAGGTCTTCGTAGGTGCAACTCTAACCCCTGATATAAAAAATAGTATAATTTCTTTTTTGCAGGAACACTCGGATTGTTTTGCGTGGTCACACGAGGATATGGTAGGAATTGATCCTAACATCATATCACACAAGTTGAACGTGGATCCTACGTTTAAACCCGTTAAGCAAAAAAGACGCAAGTTTGCACCAGAACGCAATAAGGTCATCAATGAGGAGGTAGACAACCTGCTCAAAACGGGAAAAATTCGAGAAGTAAAGTATCCAGATTGGCTCGCCAACGTGGTGGTAGTACAAAAGAAGAATGGAAAGTGGCGAGTATGCATCGACTTCACGGACCTAAACAAAGCTTGTCCAAAGGATCCCTTTCCTTTGCCACACATCGATGCGATGGTCGATGCAACAGCGGGGCATGAGTTACTAACGTTCATGGACGCTTATTCCGGATATAACCAGATTCTAATGCATAAAGACGATCAAGAGAAGACTGCGTTTATGACCGATAAGGGCATATACTGTTACAAAGTAATGCCATTTGGTCTCGAGAATGCTGGATCAACGTACCAAAGGCTCGTAAACAGGATGTTCAAAGATCATCTTGGACGTACGATGGAAGTATACATCGATGATATGCTCGTAAAGTCGGAACGATCACAAGATCATATCCAGCATCTGAAGCAATCGTTCGATATATTACGAGAATACAAGATGAAACTAAACCCAACCAAGTGCTCTTTCGGGGTGCGTGCGGGAAAGTTTCTTGGATACATGGTTACACAACGAGGGATCGAAGCAAGTCCAGAACAGATCAAAGCAATCCTGGAAATTCAATCACCAAGGACTGTAAAAGAGGTACAAAAGTTGACCGGACGAGTAGCAGCCCTGAACAGGTTCATCTCACGATCATCCGATAAGTGTCACTTGTTCTACAACGTGCTTCGAAAAAACAAAGGCTTCGATTGGACAAAAGCACACGAGGAAGCACTACAAAGCTTAAAGAAATATATGTCCAATCCTCCACTATTGACGAAACCAATCGAAGGTGAGAGCTTGCAGTTGTACCTCGCTGTAAGTAAAAACGCCGTTAGTGCAGTGCTCGTACGAGAAGGTGACCAACATCAGCAACCTATCTATTACATAAGTAAGTCTTTTCTCGATGCTGAAACAAGGTATACATCTATGGAAAAGCTTTTACTTGGCCTCGTGACTGCAGCAAAAAAGTTAAGGCATTACTTCGAATCGCATCATATAATCGTTGTTACTAATTATCCTCTTAAGATCGTACTTCGTAAGCCTGAACTTACAGGACGATTAGCAAAGTGGAGTATTTATCTTAGCAGCTTTGATCTAACGTATCAACCAAGAACAGCGATAAAGTCTCAAGCGTTGGCAGATTTCGTAGCTGAATTCAGTCCTGGAATCGAAGAACCATCATACGATGAAATCAGTAATGTGATGATTCATGACAACGAACCATGGACCATGCATGTTGATGGAGCCTCTAACGCACGAGGATCAGGATTGGGAGTAGTCCTGAAATCATCACATGGGGGCAATATGGTGTATTCAATACGATGTGAGTTCAAAAC